>OVBJ01000370.1:0-60698 GCA_900406535.1 Noccaea bulbosa
CTCTTGATCATCAAGTGATCTTAAGTTGGTGTGATTCCAATCTTATATCATTTAGTCGCTGTTTATATATCCGAAGTTGTTCACACCTCAGAGTAAACACACCCTCAGTCACAATGAAGTTCCTTCTTCATCTCTCTATCCTTTTTATCTCTCTCACATCTTCTTACAGCTGCACCTCAAATGACAAAAATGCCCTCCTCCAAATCAAGAAATCCCTTAACAACCCTCCTCTCCTCTCCTCCTGGAACCCCCAAACCGACTGTTGTACCAGCTGGACCGGCGTCGAATGCACTAACCGTCGCGTCACCTCCCTCACTATCTCCTCCGGTAAACTCTCCGGCCAGATCCCGTACCAGATCGGCGACCTCCTTGACCTCCTTACACTCGATTTCAGTTACCTGACGCACCTCACCGGAAACATCCCACGCACCATCACCAAGCTCAAGAACCTCGACCTCCTCCGCTTAAAGCAAACCAATCTCTCCGGTCCAATTCCTGATTACATCAGCGAGCTCAAGAACGTTACGTTCTTGGACCTCTCCTTTAACCAGTTTACCGGTCCAATTCCCGGTTCGCTTTCTCAGATGCCGAAGCTGCAAGCCATTCAGATCAACGATAACAAGCTATCCGGTTCTGTACCCAACTCTTTCGGTTCTTTTGTAGGAAACATCCCAAATCTCTACTTGTTTAACAATAAGCTCTCAGGTAACCAACAGTTTTTCTTAAGATCTTTTTAATTTTGGTCAAATATAAGTTTGGTCAAATATTTATCATTATCCTTGTGCTTAAAATGTTTCTGTAACCAATAAAGTTACATTTTTGGGATTTTAAAAAAAAAAAATATTTTAAGATCTCGCACCAGAATTTGTTTGGTGATTTATAAAACCCGCTTTACTGACACTGCGTTGCAGGGGAAATACCGGAATCGTTGTCAAAATACGACTTCAATGCAGTGGATCTGTCGGGAAACGGTTTCACTGGAGATGGTTCGATGTTCTTCGGGCGGAACAAAACAACAATACGAGTGGATCTGTCGAGGAACATGTTTCAGTTCGATCTGTCCAAGGTTAAGTTCGCTAGGAGCATAGTGTCGTTGGATCTGAGCCAAAACCGAATCTTTGGGAAGTTTCCAAGGGAGCTGAGTAAGCTTCGCCTCGAGCATTTCAACGTTAGTTACAACCATCTCTGCGGAAAAATCCCACGTGGTGGTCTCCTTCAGACCTTTGAACCAACTGCTTTCTCTCACAACCTCTGTCTTTGTGGGACCCCCCTTAAGGCTTGTTAGTTTGGTTTATTGGCAAGGCAAGAGAACAATAATTATGTCTTGTCTCTATGATTATCTATGAATTATGATGTTGTGTCAACTATCATAGCCTGCCAAGTTAATTGTTCCTTCTAAGAATAAAATGTTAAGAAAAGATTGAAATTGCTGTTGAAATATTCCAATTATAACGTTATAAGTGTATAACCTATGACGTTTTACTACAACGTTACGTCTCGTATTCGTAATTAGGATTAGTAGTACCAACATTTTTTTTTTTTTATGGTGTTTTACATCCAAACATTATTTAACTACCAAAATAAATAATGATAAATTGTTTCATGACCTATTGTTAAAGTTGAGAGTCTTGACACCACCACACGTGAAGAAGATGTTGAAGGTAGGCCAGGAAACAATGATAAATTGTTTCATGACCTATTGTTAAAGTTGAGAGTCTTGACACCACCACACGTAAAGAAGATGTTGAAGGTAGGCCAGGAAACAATGTATCATAGTTAGGTAGTAATAAGGGTTTTGTGCAAAAAAACCGTAAACTAAATTTTTTTTGCAAATCTAACCCTCAATTTAATTATGTGCAAGAAAAACATATGAACTCCCAAAAACCCCGCAATATAGTACCTTTCTATATTGCCCATCAATTTTACACGTTGACCAACAAAAATCGTGCTGTTTTGAATCTATCTTTACAAAATACATGTTGTTTTTATGCATCTATATTATTAAAATAAGTGTTATGAATCAACACGTGAAACGCTGCGTTTTTCGTCTTCCTATCTTCCGAATTGTCGGTGAATCTGACGGAGCTCCTTCCGGCGAATCATCCACTAGAGGTGCCGGCGGAGAAGCCGTCGCCGTTCGATTCCTTGCCGGAGGACTGCATCTCAAACATAATTTCTTTCACAAGTCAACGAGACGCGTGCGTCGTTGCTTCGGTTTCGCGAACCTTTGGATCGGCGGTGAAGTCAGATATCGCATGGGAGAAGTTTCTTCCGCCGGAATACGTATATCTGGTTCCTCGATCGCGGGATTTCTCATCGAAGAAGGAGCTCTATTTCTCTCTCTGCGACGATCCTGTTCTAATCGACGATGGCGAAAAGGTGAATTATGTGTTGCCTCTCGTTAATTCGATTAGAGAATGATGAATCTGTCTCTTGCCTTTCAAAAATTGCAATTTGTGTATAGAATTATTGAGTTGCTTGAGAATGATTTGCTAGTTTTGGTACAAAGGATGTGATTAAGGCTTGTTTCAGAACATTTTATGTTATTTTGGGGGCAATTTGGTGTAGCTTTGAAGCTCTAACTCGTGCTGCTATTGAATAATCAAAGAGGTTTTGGTTACAGAAAGCGAATGGGAAGAGGTGTATCATGTTATCTGCGGTGAGTCTGTCAATCACATGGGGAGATAATCCTCACTATTGGCAATCGTTTCCATGTTCAGGATCTAGGTATTCCTTTTTTTCTTCATTAGCTTTTGTGTTAATTCGGTTGTACTGATTAGTTTGATGAATGATAATGCTGCGAAAAAATGGTCCTGTGATGTGCAGTTTTGAAAGAGTAATGGTACTTATAGAAGTATGTTGGCTCGAGATTCGTGGGAGGATAAACACTCGTCTCCTTTCTCCTAGAACTCGTTACTCGGCTCACATTGTGTTCTATGAAGAGGAATATAGCTATGGATTTGAGGGTTTGGCCGTGGAAGCTGGTGTTGGAGGGGTGAGAAAGGAAGATTCTACGAGATTCATGTGCTTTGATGCGAGTGAGAATGGGCAGGGTATAAGGAGGCGAAGGAGGAACGTTGTGAAACCAGAGTAGAGAAAAGATGGGTGGATGGAGATAGAGCTTGGTGAGTTCTTTAACGAAGGAGGATTGAGTGGTGGTGAGATTGAGATGAGTGTTTTAGAGACTAAGTTGCTTCATTTCAGTTCTAGGAATTGAAATCCGACAGTGACGAAATCCACCATTAACGGAGAAAGTGAGGAGAAGCTCATAAAAAAAAAAAAACTGTGTGTTGTTTTTTAGAAAAAAAAAATCAAAAATTGTGTGCTGTTTTTTAGAAAAAGTCAAAGTTGCCACATGGGCAATATAGGAGGTCCTATATTGCAGGTTTTTTTTTGGAGTTTATAGGTTTTTCTTGCACATAATTAAACTGAGGGTTAGATTTGCAAAAAAAAATTAGTTTACGGATTTTTTTGAACAAAACCCTAATAATAATCTATCAACAAATATATACTACTAGATAAGGCCCCGCGTATACGCGGAATTTATCTTAAGATTTTTAAAATTTTTTACGAAAATATATTTAACAAAATGTGATTACTCTTAAAATTAAATAAAATAATATTGAAAACCCGATCAAAAATCTCTGAATAACATAAATTACTTCAAAAACTGTACAATAAAAGGTAATCATGTAATGATTATGTAATAAGCATAATATAATAAAAAATATTTTTTATTATAAATTAGAAAAAGTGGTAAATGCAAAAATATTTTTTTCCATAATATGGTAAATATGCGTATTTCCTTTTTCTGTTAGACTATGAAACCTTTTTCTGTTAGAATATGGTATGCAAAAATAGTTTTTTCCTTTTTCCGTTAGAATGTGAAACAGTTTTTGTTTAAAATATGGATGATCGTTTTTTTTTTTTTTTTTAAAAACATTTTTTTTTGTTCGGTTTTTTCCTTTTATTTTTATTTTTTCAATTAGACACATGTCAAGATCTTAATTGAGTAAAATTAAAAAATCACACTTGTCGCGATCATGTAAGTTATAATTATCCTATGTGTCGCGACCACGTCGCGCGCATCCAGCTTTTTATAATAAGATATTACCAAGTAAAAATGGCAATATATATGACAGCTATTTTGGGTAAAGCTAGAGATGAGCTAAGAGGGGTGTATTGAAAAATGAATTTGGAGTAATTTAAAGTTATTTGTATTAAAATAACAAATCCAATGTTATTCAAACTTGAATTCTAAAAGCCCTTTTAAAATTTAGTGTTATTAAAATTGTGATTTTAAAATCCACTGTTATTGGAAATAATTCTAAAAGTAGATTTTAAAAGAAAAATTTGATTTTAGATTGATTTGGAGAGATTTACTTGTTAAAAATAAGAGATTTCAAATCACATGGTTTTAGGTGGAATTTTAGAATATTTTAACTAAAATCATTTAAAATTTTATAATTCACACAAAATCATCTAAAAACTCCCTAAAAATCAAATCAACCTAAATCAATCAAAATCCCAAGTTCATTAAACCCCCCCTAAATGTATTTTGATGAGAGGGTAAACACTTTAGACTTTGTTTATAAAAGTGATGTATGCTTCTTATGAAGGAAGAAGGACCCTTTCTAAATCTAAATCTAAGATTGGTGGGTAATGGAACTTTGTGATGTAGTAGTCGTGTTGGGCTAAATGGGCTGGGGTTGCTGTCCTTATTGGGCCTCAAAGTTCTAAATACCAAAACGGTTCGTTTCATCTTTAAAACGACTGTTTGACGATTCCGACGCCCACCCCATCCGAGTCCCGGAGAAATCGATCGTAGCTCGGTGCCCTTCGCTTTATAAAATCGCATCTCTCGACAGGGAAAGAAAAGTTCGTTGCTTTCCCTCAAAAATCTCCAGTTTCTCGTTTCAATTCCGTTAATTTATCGTTTCACCGAACGCACGTCGAAACCCTATAACCCAATTGGTTTTTTGCGGGTCAACTTCAGCTTCGAGTTTTCTAGGGTTACGTATCTGAATCTGTGGAGAAGAAAAACCTTCTTGTGGGGTTTACCTAAATTTTCTGAAATCAGAGGTATTTATAACTTTCCCGTCCCTCTTTGAGTCGTGTTCGAGCAATTAGTGGTTGGTGAACCTTGTGTTAGCTCATCCACCCATTGAGACATCTGGCCGTTCAGGGCTCTTCGTAGTTCAAAACTGTTGCTGTAAGGTTTAGGCACGGAAGTCTTAGAGAGGGTTTAAGGAATGGCTAACATTGGTTAGGATTTAGGGACTCGAAAAATGTGTTCAGGTTTTCGTAAATTATTGAATTAGGGGAAATTTTGGTGCTCTGATTATAATGCTGCGGCTTTTTGTTCATGTTATTTCTTGCTTGGCCTCAAAGTGGTTCTTTAGATTTGTCTATGATTTCCTTAGATAGAAGTGTTTTCTTTGGATTTGATTGAGTACACAATCCTATTTTAGTGTTCCTCTGTAGTTGGCTGATAATTTATCACCTCCTTGTCTATTTTTCTTTCTTTCTCCTTTCGAATTTAGAACTTTTCTTACTGCATTTGATCTCCTTGGAGAAGAAATGGGAGATTCTTTGCTAATTGGAACTTATCCTGCCCATTTAGCCATTTAAGGTGACTTCTTGATGTTCTTGTTAGTGTGGATCTTAATTCTTAGAATAATAACACTTACTTTATCTATGCTACACTAACGTTAAATGTATGTATTTATCTTAGCATATTGGGAGTTTTAAGACGTCTCTAGTTGAAATACCATTCTTTTATCCAACACAAACATTTAGTGAATATCTGAATTTTCCAGCTTTTTAAACTATCGATGGTAACTGTGTTCCACTTGACAGTACAGCTTTAAAAGGAACAGCTTTCATTTGTATGGAAGGTCTCTGTTACTAAACTACATATTGATATGGAGGCACAAATTCATCAACTTGAGCAGGAAGCGTATACTGCTGTTTTAAGGGCTTTCAAAGCGCAGTCAGATGCTATTTCTTGGGTACTCTCTTCTTCCTTTGGATTGTTTAGGTTCTTCTGTGTTCTGTCAGCGTCGTGACTAAAAGTCTGGCTTCTGTTGGTTGTGCTATTTCCACGACATAGGACAAGGAAAGCTTGATAACAGAGCTGCGTAAAGAATTGAGATTATCTGATGACGAACATCGGGAGCTGCTGAGTAGGGTCAATAAGGACGATACTATCCAAAGGATTAGGTCAGACTGTTTATTTGCTACAACAAAAACAAGACGCTAACTTATCTTGAAATTCCATTTTTTTCTAATATGTTGTATCACGGAACTGCCAGGGACTGGAGACAGGGAGGCGGAAGCCAAGTTCCGAGACATGCAGCTATTCAGCCTTTTGATGTTGTTCCCAGTCCCACTTTCTCAGCTTCCCGGAAGAAACAGAAGACGTTCCCATCTGTAAGTCTTCTGTATTAGTCGTGTGGTTCTTTTGTGCTTTCTTCTGTTCATCTCTTTTTTCTTGTTTCCTGTCATATATTGATCAATCACCGGTGTAATGCTATGCATGCAGTATCACCCATCAATTGGTGCGCCTGGAAATAGGTCATTCAATAGTCGTGTGGCTCCTGGTGGGGCAAATGAATCTGCTGAAGGTCTAATCGGAAGGAAAGTGTGGACAAAATGGCCCGAAGACAACAACTTCTATGAAGCAATAATAACCCAGTACAACGCAGATGAGGTAATACGTTTTTGGTCATTGAGTGTTTTGTGACTTCCAATTTTTTTAGAAGACTGTGATTGTTTAGTAGTTTTTTGTAGCATATCTAACATCTGAATATGGCTTCAAGTGCCTTGCAATTTACACATTTGTTATATTTCTCACAGGGTCGGCATGCTTTGGTGTATGATATTAACGCAGCAAATGAAACATGGGAATGGGTTGATCTCAAGGAGGTAAGGGTTTCACAAAGATTATCTCAATATCTTGACATGTGGATACATATGTTTTAGTAAAGCGACATGGTGTCTTTACATGATGATGATATTGATCAGAGCTAGTATTATTGTAGATTCCACCAGAAGATATAAGGTGGGATGGAGAGGAGAGTGGGGTAGCTTTAAACATTGGACATGGAAGTGGAACGATCCGTGGAAACCGAAGAGGCCAAAGCCTTATTGGTAGAGGGAGGGGACCAAGAATTCATCAGCCGAGAAGAGAATTTTTACCACCAACAACTCAACAGAATGGTGGTGGTCGGAGAACTTCCTCTGATGATATTGAATTGTTCAACACAGACTCACTTGTGAAGGAGGTGAGTTTTTTTTGTTCTTCCTGTTTATCTGAGGTGTACCCATTGAGCTTAATCGCTGTTATAACATCAAAGTTTTGTTTTAGGTGGAGAGAGTTTTCGATTCTGCACGTCCGGACCCGCTCGAGCTCGATAAGGCGAAGAAAATTCTCAAGGTCTTATATTAACTCCTTACAGTGAGTGGTTTTATGTTGTGATTCAGAGGATTATAACGCAAGTGGTGATATGATGCAGGAACATGAACAGGCGCTTATTGCTGCCATTGCAAGGCTTGCTGATACTTCTGATGGCGAAATCGGTAATAATAACAAAAGCAAGGCTTCCTTTTGTTTGCAATTTCAGAATAATCTTTTCTTTACTATTCATTTTTTTGGTGCTCTGATAATAATATCAAGGATCAATAGGAACTTATTAGTAACCCCCCCCCAAAAAAAATAAAACACAGACTTAGCTCAGTTGTAACTCCTACACTTGAACAGTCTATAACCTGTTAATATATGAATAGCAGCATTAAATATGGGACTTCTTCCCGAACATCTGATTGTCTGTTGATTTCATTTTCTTCTTCTTCTTCTGTTGTACTGCTTGTAATCCACCAGATGGAGATCCACCGTATTCGCATGACCATCCAATGCCACAGGGATGACGCATAAGCTCGTCTGTCTGGTTTGGTCGTCGTCAAGCCAAGGACTCCGGTTTTTAAAAGAAACATTGTGCACGTCTGACAAAGTGGTGGTTGCTCGGGAGATGGAAATAGCCAGTCTTGAAAATGTATGAAAAAAATTGATAGGATTGGGAACGTAGGATTTTGCTTTTGTAATGACAAATATTTTGTTTAGAGAGTTGTAACCTGTGACTATGATTGAGACTGACCATGTAAATGTTCCTGAGACCCACCTCCAATGGATAATCACTCAGACCTGCCATGAAAATGCACACCGTAAGTTTATGTGTGTGCAGCTATGAATTTCGCCTTGAGATCCAGGTGAGATCGATGCTTAACGCAGCTTCAATGGATAATCATTACACTGTTCAACCAAATCAGATATGCACAACTAAGATTCTTAGTGTTTCGATATCTATCTATATTATCACGAGAAGCACCACCTGTCTCCCATAGAATGAGTGCTAGAAATAATCCTTAGCTGTGTTAATATAGCGGAGAAGAGCTAAATAGAGCAGCCTTAAGAGCTAAATTCTGAAACAAATGAGGGAAATCAAATGAAACTTAGGGAAAATACTTACGCCAATCCTTTTGGCAGCCGATACCATTGATCTTCGATCCGGGATGTTGATGACTGAATCGAATTAATCTCAAATAAAACTTGGGAACATGAGATTCTACACCAGTTTTGGTGCGCCATCGTTGTAATCCCTACGGATTACGAAGTAAGACCCTGAGATTTGAAGGTAATCATGAGGTTCCAGACTAGTTGACATCATACCACACAACAGCCAGATGACAAAGTCTAAAGCAAGAGAGCATGAAACACGCGAAATCGAAACGAAACAGCGATGAAAACAAAGGAATCGTAGCTCACGAATGTGATTTACAATAACCGCTTGAAATTTATCATTACCTGGAGACGGAGAACGCCTTAGAGAGATCGAAGAGGATCGGGTTTCACTAGATTTCATCGTGTAAACTGAGAAATCGCAAGATCGGGAGAAGAAGAAGATGACTGGAGATTGATTTATGCGATTGCTATTCATCCAAGTAGAGAAGAGGGGAAGAAGAGGAAGATGTCAATAATAGAATGAATGTTGAGATTGCTTGACCCGTTTACCTTCTTCTCCTTTTTCTTTTTTTCCTCCACGAAAAAAATGTTTTTCTTCCTACTTTTTCCTTTTTTTTTTTTTTTTTTTTTTGGTTGCTGAGAGGAATGGAAATAAATGTTGAAATCTAATTACGCAGATATTACTTTTGAAAAACTAAAAATTCTGATATTATTAGTAAACAGAATATGACTATAAATTAAAAAGAAAGAGAAATCTTTTTTTTTGTTTTTTTCATATAGATTTGGCAAAATCTAATGCAGATCATATCCTTTGCAATCAAATCCCAAGCAAGCTTGTTGGATCATCCTCCTCTCTGGAAAAACAACAACAATGCGTTTTGATTTCAAGAATATAAACGTTGTCCCAATCGGAAACGAGTTTGTCGACCTCACACTTTCCCGCGTCCACCATCAGACTCCAACTCTTCTCCTCCGCAAGGGTTTCAAAATCGACCGTCTCCGTCAGTTCTACACTCGCAAAGTGAACAAGACAGAGCTCTGCTATCGCGATAAGCTCTCCACCATCATCGACGAATTTCCACGCGTCGACGAAATCCACCCTTTGTTCAGCGACCTTCTTCGCTCGATTCTCGACAGAGATGAATATAAGTCGGCTCTAGGTCAAGTCAATACTGCGATGCATCTGATTTCCGAAATCGGCAACGATTATGTGAACCTGCTCGAGTTTGCTGAGTCGCTAACGCTGTGCAAATCCTTAAAAGCGAGTGCTATTGGGGGAATGTACAGCGTTGTAAACGAAATCACTCCTAGTTTGGCGTATCTAGAGCAGCTCAGGCAACACATGGTAAGGCTTCCTTCGATTGACCCAGATTCACCGAGTCTCTTGATTTCTGGGTACCCTAATGTGGACAAGACTCGTTTTGTGAAAAGAATCAATAACGAAGCTGGTGAGGTTACTGATGATTTCGCCACAGGATCAGTCAATTTCGCTGTTGGTCATACTGATTACGAGGGTTTGAGGTACCAGGTGATTGATGCACCTGGGATTTTGGATAGGCCTCTATCTGGAGACTGCCGTGTAATCACAGCATTGGCTTGTCATCTTCGAGCTTCTCTTGTGGTGTTTTTTCTGGATGTTTCTGAATCATGTGGCTACAGCATTGCGCATCAGGCTGTTTTCTTCCACAGCTTGAAGTCTCTGTTTTGGAACAAACGATTGTTGATTGTCTGCGACGAGACTGATTTGATGCAAATATCTGAACAGGACTGGGATCTGATTGAAGAGATGGTTAGTGGAATGGGAACAAGTAAAGAGGAGGAAGAAGAAGAAGAAGAAGTGGGTTTGATGATTAGTAATCTGAGGACTGAAGAGGGTATGATGTCCGTGAAGAATGCTGCCTGCGAGAGGCTATTAGATCATAGAGAGAGACTGATCAGTTGCGTACCTCAGACCAAAGCTAAGATTTTGAGGAACAAATACATCTTGGCTCATCAAGAATGGAAACAAGACATAATTCCTGATGAGGATCATAAAGATTCCGACTTGATGGCTGGTTCAGGCGTTTTGTTTAGCCTTGAGGAGTTGGAGCGTGAAGAAGAACTCAAGCAGGCTGTGGAAGAAGAAGAAGAAGATTTTGTGATGGCCGAGGAACGTTTTAAACTCAAGCAGGCAGAAGAAGAAGAAGAAGAAGCTGATTTTGAGATGGCCGAGGAACGTTTTAAACTCAAGCAGGCTGAGGAAGAAGAAGAAGAAGAAAAAGATGATTTAGTGATAGCCGAGGAACGTTTTAAACTCAAGCAGGCTGAGGAAGAAGAAGAAGATGATGAGTTTGTGATGGCCGAGGAACGTTTTAAACTCAAGCAGGCTGCGGAAGAAGAAGAAGGAGAAGAAGATGATTTTGTGATGGCCGAGGTACGTTTTACAGAGAATCACAAGGATCAACTTGTTTCCGTTCGCAAGTTTCAACCCTTGCGGATGTTAGTAGCCTTGGCTTTTGTTATACTTGTAGGGAATACTTATGGAGCCATTCAACAATGTCTCTCAGCTTTAAGCTTTTGATCCTAACTAGTCTTAGGTTTCCTCGTGGAATAAGTTGGCTCTCATTCATTTTTGCGCCAAAACGCTATTTTGTCGCGTTCTTAAATATTAATTTGTCTTCTGTATCAGTCGTTTGAATCCTAGTTTTTTTTTTTTTTTTTTTTTTTCTAAAAGCTTTNGGATGCTTTTAGTTCCTTAGAGAAAACCTGATTCTATCTTGTATCTCAATAAATTCCATTCTCACATTCTCACATTAACGAATTCTTACCCGGAGAAAACAACAACAAAAAAACCGATTTTTTTTTTTTAAAAATGCTAACTAAATGGATTTACGGTTTAACTGAAACCGAACCGACTCACTTAATACAGGTTTGATATGACACATGTGTGTTGCTTTTGAAATTAAACATATGTCGAAGAAAAGGCAAAAGAAAACATGTGGGTCTCCTTAGTTCTTGGAATGGAAAAGGTTCAGATACTATCTGATACTATTACTAGGGCGGTACAAGGTTCAATCAATATGTTGACGTCATAAGAGATCAAATATAATTGTAAAACAAGGTCATTTTACATCTAACCTTATCGAGAAACGTAGTAACAGGCGCACCACCGCTCCACTTTACGGCTGAGCTGCTGACGTTAAGCTAACTCTTGCAATTCCGGAATTTATCCTTTTTATGACATTCCGGTTTACCTTTTTGTGTGTTCAATGTGCCGCTCCGGTTTAAGTTCGAATTAAAAAAGGCATCGTAAAGAGTCAAAAGAAAACAAAAATAAAAAGAGGAATCAGAACCAAAAAAAAAGGAGAAGAAAATCTCATCTTTCCCTCGACGACAACTACCTTAGGGTTAGGTTTATTTCCTCTTATTCTCTCTACTCCCCTTCCCTATTCCGATTTCGATTCGTCTTCTCCGATTCGCCCTTCATTCGTTCTCTACACTCTACCGTTTCGATTTCGGGCTTTCGAATCGGATCTGCACTTAGTCATGGATGCTCGCAAGAGAGGACGGCCTGAAGCTGGCTTATACAACTCCAATGGCGGCGGATTCAAGAAATCTAAGCAAGGTTAGCTCTTTTACTCTTCCTTTACTATCTTTCATTGTTCCAGATACTGTTAAGCTACTGCAATTCTGTTTAGTTTATAATCAAATCCTTTCAGTTCTTCGTGCTTCACTAGCTCTGTGAAAAGGCTAAAAATTTGAGATCTTCATCCCTGGATTATATATATATTTGATTCAATTGGACTCTCCTTGAGCTGATTTCTGCAATTTTATCTCCCTACTGTTTTCACTGATAAAAAAGTAGGTCTTTTTTGTTGTTGCTAGTATTGATGTTGGCTAGGACGTAAGATTAGGTCTTCTTTTCTCACTGCGCTGTGCTTTGGTGATGTCTTCTTCTTTACTGCTCACTTATGCTGGCCAATTAGCGTGATTGCAGCAAAATCTGCTACCGTTATCTAAATTCCATTAATTGTTCTGTTGAGTAATGATGGATGAGATTTTGCTAAGTAGCGCTTAACTTAAATTTCAGTGCTGCTGGTCTCAAGCTTATATTTTTCGCTGCCTCTTAAGTTTCATTAGTGCTGTAGTTTAGTCTCTCTTCTCAAGTATAAGCTAGTAACATTTTATCATCACGCCTAGAGACCTGATTTGCTTGATCGAACAAGCCTTTTACGCATCTTTGGGTTTAGAATTCAAGTTTCATATAGATGAATGTATGAATGATATGGTTGAATCTGAAGCAATATTATTAAACTTAAGAAAAGTCTTAACTAAAGAAAAACACTTAATTTTTGGAACAGAGATGGAATCACATTCAACTGGTTTAGGAAGCAAATCGAAGCCATGCACAAAATTTTTCAGGTTATAATCCTCTTACTTAACTGGATTAATATTCAAATTGTTATTTATCTGCAAGTCTGGCCTTGAAATTGACAAGTAAAAATGTATGCTAATGAAGTGGTTAGTTGTTATTACAGGTATACGTAGCATCACTCATGCTAAACAAGTTTAAAAAAAAAAAAACTTTCAGTATGGAAAAACGTGTCTTGATATAATTTGAGAAAGATTTAACTCAACTGGTGAATATAACAAACAAAATCAATCAAAACTTGTCTTTTGTTTGAGCTACGGCAATTGTTGAGATAGGTGTTGTGTTATTATGTTTGGTGGTAAGGTATTAGTGATTTTGGTTTGTATCATGATCATTTATGGTCTGGTACAGTTCTTGCAATAGTGGTGAATTAAATTTGATTCTTGTGCCATTTCTTCTGTGTCTCAGCCGTTTGTGCTGGTGCCATCTTAAGGCCATTAGGTTTAACTTTCTGATGTATTTATTATGCTTATGTTGCAGCACATCCGGCTGTCCTTTCGGAGAGAACTGTCATTTCTTGCATTATGTTCCTGGAGGATACAATGCTGTAACGCAGATGACAAATATGGGACCACCTATGCCTCAAGTTTCCAGAAACATGCAGGGATCTGTTGGTGGAGGCCGATTCTCAGGGAGAGGAGAGTCTGGGCCTGGCCATGTCTCTAGCTTTGGTGCCTCAGCCACTGCTAAGATCAGTGTTGATGCTTCTTTAGCCGGCGCAATCATTGGAAAAGGTGGAGTTAGCTCGAAACAAATATGTCGTCAGACAGGGGTGAAGTTATCAATTCAAGATCACGAGAGAGACCCGAATCTGAAGAATATTGAGCTTGAAGGAACATTTGAGCAGATAAACGAAGCGAGTGCAATGGTTAGAGATCTGATTGGAAGGCTTAACTCGGCAGCTAGGAAACCTACTGGTGGCGGTGGTGTGCCAGGTGGCGGTGGCATTGGTTCTGAAGGGAAACCGCATCCAGGGAGCAACTTCAAGACGAAGATATGTGAGAGATACTCTAAAGGAAACTGTACATTTGGTGATAGATGTCACTTTGCACACGGCGAAGCAGAGCTACGCAGGTCAGGAATCGCCTAGTTGCTCAGAGTTAGAGAATTTGCTGGCAAAACAAGTTTCTTCTTCTGTGGTGGTGATATCTCATATCATCTTCACCTACTTTTTTTTTTTTTTTTTTTTTTTTTTGGGGATGAGAATACAATTTTTNTAGTTTCATTGTCATTTGTAAGTTTTTTTCTGTTTGGTGATTTCTAGAATTTAGTTTTGGTTAAATCGAGTTTGAATTGATATGGGAAGGCATGAAGAATGATTGACAAACTTAGTTACAGTGGTTAGGATTGTATGCAGCCTTTATTCATCTTGTGTTTTCTCTACTATGTCATGAGCTAGTCACATATATACACTTTTTCATATTATTTTCTGAATATCTGGAAGGTGTTGTTGACTAACTAAAGAACTGTTATCTGTTAACAACACAAATAATTGTATTTTAAAATCTGTCACTGATATTAAATGTGGAGGAAAATAAAGTAAAAATCATGGTTGGTGATAATCTTAAAAAAAATTGTAAAGAAAGTGTGTCGTCGCTATACGACTCTAGCATAAGAGACCAAATGAATTACTTAATTCATTGCTTGTCGACGCCTAATTGTTTTTCGTCTGCCACCTAATTTAGTTATTATATTATCAAGAGATTAAGAAAAGAAAATCCGCACGAATCTCTCAAGTCTCAAGTACATCATCACAGTTAAGGGTTTGTTCACGTGACAACCACAATTGTGTCTGCAGATATCTTATTTTAATGCTTTACACAATTGCACATGACAGAAGAAAACAAACACGATCCTCCATTTTCCACTTTTAGCCTTTTTCCCCTCACCACCACTAGTCCACTACTTGTGAGTTGTGTGAGTCGCCAACAACGTCCCTCCCTCGGCTTATAAGGACAACAAATATCCACCATTCTTATTATTTTTTATTTTTCAAAAATAGTTGGAGTAGCCTATATTTAGAAATATGTAGAAAAACTAGTTTTCTTAACCGTACAAATTGTATGCAACGGAAAAATTAAAACACTAATAATAAGAGAGAAACTTGAATATGAAAAAAAAAAAACCATCCCTGTACTACTACTGTCCCTATTGTAAACTGTTGTTTATATTATGTATTAGACAGGTCCCAAACTATGAGTCTATGATACGTGTGTTTAGCCTAAGTGATGTGAGTCCTATTTGGTGTCGGGGAGCTGATACGAATTAATATTTATGTGAGAGACCAGTTTACACTTCCATAATAGCGAGAGAGAGAGAGAGCGAATAATTGGTGTACTGCAGTAGGTAAAATTACATTTTGTTTAGTTTACTCCCAATCAACCAATATTTAAAATTTATAATAAATAAATAAAACGTGATAAGATTTGAAAATATAAAGTGTTCAATCCAGATATCTGTTCGATCGTGGATCGGTTTTCGGTTTTTGGTTTATAAAATATAACTATCATATTATATTTATATTTATTTTGATTTGATTCGGCTTGAATAGTCTCAGTTATCAATTTTCTTAATTTGAATATTTTTCGGTTCGAATAATCTCAGATTTTGATTTATTTGTACCTTTTGTATTTTTATTATTTTGTTATTTAAGTTTTTTAAATTTTCTCCTAATGAAAATATTAAATTAAAGTAAACACATATCTTATTTTAAATTAATGATCTATAATTTTATATAAAATTACTATAAAATTATATTTTATATACTATATGCATATATTATAGGCTATTATAAACATTTTTTTTGGATTTTGTGATTAATATCCAAACTATATTAATATCCATGGTTTATATAAAATTACATCTATACAGTTTATACAGTGTATCCAAATCCAAATAATATAATTTATTTTGGTTCTGTTTAGTTCGGTTCAGTTCAATATTCAAACCATATCAATATCTACGGTTTATATAAAATTGTATTTATATGATTTATTTATATTGTATATCTAAATTGAATACCCCCTTATACACTTTTCCGTAAATAGCAGTAGTTCTTTGCCGTAAATATAAGATATTTTGAATAGAAAAGTAAGGACGAAAAAGGAAAAAATAAAATAAAATATGAGGAGAGAAAAGAAAAGAGGGGCCCAGTTTGAGAGGGAGAGATGTCATCAAGTACCCTCATCTTTCGACCCACGGGCCGTCAATTTATACGGCCTTGCCTCTTGCCATTCGCATCTGACCAGAACCAGAGATAGAGAGAGAGAGAGAGAGAGAGAGGGGAGACAAAGAGAGAGATTTTGCGGAGGAGCTTCTTCGTAGGGTTTCATCGTTATTAACGTAAAATCTCCCTACGTCAGCTCAAGGTCCCTTCTTCTCTTCCATTTCTTCTCATTTCAATCCTTTTGAATATCTGCGGCTGGTCTGTGTTTTTTCTTCTATAATCTCTCTATCATTTCGCATTTCAATCTATTTCCCGATAGATCTGATAGAGCGAACATGTTTCTCCTCATAGTCATGTTTACATTCAAATATAGATCTGGTCTCGACTCTCTGTTTCCAGTTTCGAAATCTGATGTTTTCTTCTGTTTGTTTGCTCATATCACCATATTGTTCTTATTATTGGATTCTCATTCGTAAAATGACTAGTGTGCATATCATGGAGAAAATGAAAAGTTGCATTATTCGTTTTTTTTTTAATCAAAATATGAAGTGTCTTTGACTCTCTGTTTAGATCTTTATTTTATTTTAATATTTTTTGTTAGGTTGGTGGAATAGAAAATCACCAGAAAATTGCATATCAGTCTCACGTCCTGGTTTTTTTACTTGAGATAAATTTTTTTATCAGATCTGGACCTCTGAATTTTGAAATTGTATTGTTTTCAATTTTTCTTTTTCCTCTCTGGGTTATATTTGCTGTTGAATCTTAGATTGATATGACTTATTCCTATTGGGTGTTGATACTGTAGTTACGTATTAAACGGGTGAAGAAAAAGTTTCATTGACTTGAGCTATTACCCAAAAGAGTTTTTGCATGATAAAATATCTGGATTCTTGTGAAATAAAAAAAACAGTACCTTTTTTATTTATTGCTGTTTAAATGTCTAAATCTTAATAGATATGATGCCGACAATTCTGGTGGCTTTCAAATTCCTTCTACTGTTCCATTTGGCTCTCTTTGTCAACTTGCTATTCAACATGAATTGTGATTTGGATTTGTCTCCTCTCCTACAATTCCTTAAATTCTTTAGTAAGAAGCAGAAATTGATAACCACAACAAGAAAGAGATGTGAGCTGTCTTATTACTAGTCGTATTCTCAACGCAATCGCTGTTTTAGGTTTCTTTCTTTTGTTTGCCACATAACGCCGCTTCTCTGCTGTTTATTCCTTCTGGTCCACGTACTTTTCATTTTCGGTAGTCCATTTTAGAACCTAGTAATCTTCACTTTGGATCTTTTTGTGTTGGCTTAATCAATTACCACTCGTTCTTGTGATTCTTGAGTTTTCAGCATCTTAATTCTTTTCTTCTTGTTTTTTTTTTTTTTTTTTTTTTTGCAGAAANGGAGAATGCCGGTTCCTACTTCTTCCAAGAAGTCTGAAACCGATACCCTAAAGCGTGTGCCGTGCGAGACACCGCCGTTCACGCTCGGAGAGCTCAAGAAAGCAATCCCACCGCATTGTTTCAAACGCTCAATCCCTCGTTCTTTCTCCTACCTTATCTCTGACATCATCATAGCCTCATGCTTCTACTATGTGGCCACCAATTACTTCTCCCTCCTCCCTCAGCCTCTCTCTTACATCGCTTGGCCTCTCTACTGGGCCTGTCAAGGCTGTGTCCTAACCGGAGTCTGGGTCGTAGCTCACGAATGCGGCCACCACGCTTTCAGCGACTACCAGTGGCTAGACGACACCGTCGGTCTTATCTTCCATTCCTTCCTCCTCGTCCCTTACTTCTCCTGGAAATACAGCCATCGACGCCACCATTCCAACACCGGTTCCCTCGAGAGAGACGAAGTGTTTGTCCCGAAACAGAAATCCGCAATCAAATCGTACGCCAAGTACCTCAACAACCCTCTCGGACGCACCGTGATGTTAACCATCCAGTTCACCCTTGGCTGGCCCTTGTACTTAGCCTTCAACGTCTCAGGGAGACCCTACGATGGATTCGCATGCCATTTCTTCCCGAACGCTCCCATCTACAACGACCGTGAGCGTCTCCAGATATACCTCTCGGATGCTGGTATTCTCGCCGTCTGTTACGGTCTCTACCGTTACGCGGCTGCGCAAGGATTGGCCTCGATGATCTGTTACTACGGTGTACCGCTTCTGATAGTCAATTTTTTCCTCGTCTTGATCACTTTCTTGCAGCACACTCATCCTTCCTTGCCTCACTACGATTCGTCAGAGTGGGATTGGTTCAGGGGAGCTTTGGCTACCGTAGACAGAGACTATGGAATCTTGAACAAGGTCTTCCACAACATCACGGACACGCACGTGGCTCATCACCTGTTCTCGACGATGCCGCATTATCACGCAATGGAAGCTACAAAGGCGATAAAGCCGATACTCGGGGACTATTACCAGTTCGATGGAACACCATGGGTTAAGGCCATGTGGAGGGAGGCAAAGGAGTGTATCTATGTAGAACCAGACAGGGAAGGTGACAAGAAAGGTGTGTACTGGTACAACAATAAGCTATGAAGAGGATGATGGTGATGGTGATGATGATGATGGTGAAAGAACACAAGCATTGTTGGTCGACCTTTCTCTTGTTTGGTTGTCTTTTGTTTTAAGAAGCTATGTTTTGTTTCAATAATCTTATCTATCCATTTTGTTGTGTTCTGACATTTTGGCTAATTATGTGATATGGGAATTTAGTGTTCACATGTTTTGTGTCTGTATTGTTCTTCTCATCGCTGTTTTGTTTGGGATCGTAGAAATGTAACTTTCGGACAAGACAATGAAACTCTAGTACTAAATTTATTATCCTGTTGGCATCTTTAATCTTTATGGTTGCAATCTTAATGTTTTGTCTTCCTCTGAAATTACTATCATCTAGTCTAGTAAATATAAGAAGGTTACAATCAATACTTTTTATTTATTTTTAACAGTTTCTCTCTATTTGTAAGGTTCTGGATCATAGTTTCGTAGATTTTTAATTTTTAATTTGATTTCATCATATTCCATACCGAAGTGAAGCGTGACTTATGTTGACCATGTCGATGTATTATTGAAGGAATCCACCTAACAATGAAACTAAACTTTATTGTTGTTGTTGTTTTTTTAGTTGGCATCTCACTTCAGTGCAGTCATGTGGTTCTTAGAATTAGCTTTTTGTAAAGAACACTGTCCTACTCTACTTGTTTATGGACACCTTTTAACCAGAGAAAGTAAAAATTCTAATGTACGATAAGAAAAAGGCCAAATGCATTACCTTACAGGTTTACACAAAGAAAAATCTCTAGCTTCATTTCATCTTTTTTTTGTTTTTTCATAATTGAGAGGGAGCCAAAGAAGAGGAAGAAAGAGAAACGAATAAATAACCAAATCCGTTTTTTTCCATTAATAGTAGAAACACCAAAAGAGAAAATGACAACAAGAAATAAATATGGGGAGGAAAAAGTAAAAGAAGAGCAAACAAAAGAATATTCTGTAATCAATCCGATGAACAAAAGACTTTTTTCCAATACGAAAACACTCTTTCATTCAATCCAACGGCCAATGACTTCGATATCAACGTAATCTAGAAGCACTTCCTGTGGACTATCGATGGCCCTGACTCATCATACTCAGCCTTTGCTATCCACATCTGCAACACCAACATTGTATATCATAGACATAGTTAGCTTAATCATTATCGTTAACAAGAAAAACAAGCACAAGATATGAAAAACTCGAATGAAGGTTTTTACCTGTTGGAAGGTACTGAGGGATGCTAGAATGGAGCCTCCGATCCAGACACTGTACTTCCTCTCCGGTGGAGCAACAACCTTAATCTTCATGCTGCTCGGAGCCAAAGCAGTGATCTCTTTGCTCATCCTATCAGCAATCCCGGGGAACATGGTGGTTCCACCACTGAGCACAATGTTCCCATACAGATCCTTCCTGATATCCACATCACACTTCATGATCGAATTGTAAGTGGTCTCGTGAATCCCAGCAGCCTCCATTCCCACCAGAGACGGCTGGAAGAGAACCTCAGGGCAACGGAACCTCTCTCCTCCGATGGTGATCACCTGTCCATCAGGCAGCTCGTAACTCTTCTCGACGGAGGAGCTCGTGTTCGCCGTCTCCATCTCTTGCTCGTAGTCGAGAGCAATGTAAGCGAGCTTCTCTTTCACGTCCCTCACGATCTCACGCTCCGCTGTGGTGGTGAATGAGTACCCACGCTCCGTCAAGATCTTCATGAGGTAATCAGTGAGGTCACGACCTGCAAGATCCAGACGCAGAATGGCGTGTGGGAGAGCATACCCTTCGTAGATCGGAACAGTGTGACTCACACCATCTCCAGAGTCCAACACAATACCTTCAAAAACACACACGCACAAGAACGATATACAGTGACTCCACATTCAACAAGAGCTAAAAGCTAACATGAGCTTGAAAGGTGTTATTTACCAGTTGTACGACCACTGGCGTAGAGGGAAAGCACAGCTTGGATGGCGACATACATGGCGGGTGTGTTGAAAGTCTCGAACATGATCTGAGTCATTTTCTCACGATTGGCCTTGGGGTTGAGAGGAGCCTCTGTGAGAAGAACAGGGTGCTCCTCCGGTGCGACACGTAGCTCGTTGTAGAAAGTGTGATGCCAAATCTTCTCCATGTCATCCCAGTTGTTGACAATGCCATGCTCGATCGGATATTTTAATGTCAAAATACCTCTCTTTGACTGAGCCTCGTCACCAACGTAAGCATCTTTTTGTCCCATACCAACCATCACACCTGTGTGGCGAGGACGTCCAACGATGCTTGGGAATACAGCTCTTGGTGCATCATCTCCAGCAAATCCAGCCTCAAAAGAAATTTGGATACAGATTAAGATTGCAGCAGCATTGTATGAAACAAAGAGATTAACAGTTTTCAGATTTATATAGCCAAAGCGAGGCAGTGTTGTTACCTTAACCATTCCGGTTCCATTATCACAGACAAGGGGCTGAATGTCTTCTCCGTCTGCCATTTTCTATTCCTGTGAATTGAAATTGATTCTGAAATTTAGATATATGCCGGTGATTCGATTGATTGATTGTGAATGAGATCAACAAACAAAAATAACAAAACAGCACCCTAGAAAACAATCGAATCAACAGAGAAATCTCAAAAAAACGAAATCTAAGGATCTCTCAAAGAGAATTAAATCGAGGAAGCTCCAGGGAAATACGTCGGAACATATAATCTGGGAATCACTGGCATTGAAATAATGGAACTCAGGAAGAAAAATGCGAGGAAATTCTGGGAATGTTACCTTTTTCTCTGAAATCTGAGCGGGTTTGAGAGAAAAAGAAGCGAGCGAAAGAGAGGCAAATAACAAGAGAGCGAATGAGAGGATTCAATGTGAGCCCGAGAAACAAGTTTAAAAAGGAGCAAACGCCATATTATGGTGGAGAAGATCTCAGCCGTTGATTCATTAATCTGTGAACCAAGGAGGACCCCACGACGAGTCACGTTCATGGTGGAAACAGCTGTCTTAGCTTTCAAAAGAGTAACCGAACCACATTCAAATTTCATAAATTCTCGTTAATTTTGGTAACGTAACCGAAAATATTGAAAATCTGTAAAGTACTCAATGGGCTGTAAAAGTTGACATATTAACAAAAGTTTACGGGCTGGAAAATGCTTCCAACATTTCAAGTTTGGAAACAAACAATGTTAGTTCCAACTCCAAGTTTATGCGTTTAACACAACATGAAAACAACAACAAAAACAAAAATATGAAATACTTGATAATTCCTAATCCCTATTGATAATCGGTTGGCAAAACATGAAGTATATAGTGCTGGTTTAATGTATTTGGATACCCTACACAAATTTACAATGCGTGTTTTTCGTAAGTTGTCATCCAAATTCACAAATAGTAATAAAATAAAGAAAATAATTATTTAAAATTTAATAAAACAACCAAATTACATAAATCATTTATAAAGAAAAGGAAAAAAGTTGAAAAGTAATACTTGTTATTGAAATATGGTTTTCGTTACAGTTTTTTTTGGTATAAATTATTCACTAAACATGAGTTTTTCAAACTTTTTACTTTTTTAAAAATGCAAACAAATATTTCTCAAAAAAATTGGTGATTTTTTATTGTCCTCCACTGAGTCTACTCGGCTGCAAAATGTTATAGCATGTACATTCAATACCTTCAAAACACAGATATAAAAAGTTGTTCAATACCTCCACTGCTATCAACCTCATGATGTTGTCTCAACGCTTTTGACATGCATAATGTAGAGCGGTAGCTTGCTTGGAGCCAACTATTTTCTTCACAACTATGTTCTGCTTATCCCACACACCAGCAAAGAAGCCCATAAACACTTGTGTTCGGGAGATGGACAAAGTAGGAGAAACATCCTCAAAAATCCTGTCAAACATCCTCAAAATCCAAATCAGAAACAAAAAGTTCCTATTTTCACCAGCTAAAAACATCGAAAACTTTTTGTTTCTGATTTGCAAAATTTCACAAAGTGTCCAAATCCAATGCGTTATCTCTAGTGGTACTTAGTGCACGTTTAAGGCTTCTCCACTTTTGGGATAGTATGGGCTTCTAAAGTTTTTAATATTGGGCTTAAATTTCGGCCCATTAATGTTACTATTAGAGTATGCGCAGGGTTTTTTTTAAGAGTCGTTGTTGATTTTGCTTAAGTTGGAGTTAAACTGGAATTTAGTTGTTCATTTCAGGATCAAACAAATAATGGAGAGATCCATTTCCTTGGATAATCGGCGCGATGACGAGCTCCCGAATGATCGGAGCAGCGATGTCGGATATACTGCCAATGATCGGAGGCTTGCTTACTCCCGTTCGTTTCAGCAGTCTCACGGCCCGCGCACGCCGGCGGTGTCGGAGTCGGCCAAGCCTTTTCTCGATAGGACGGTCTCCAGCATCGATATGCCGCCGGAGATTTACTCCGTCGACGGGAATGATGTGTTTTTCGGGGAAGGGAAAGCAGCAGCGATAGGGGAAGTGTCTGTTTTCCATTTGGTTTGGGAGATTTTTGGGGTACTGAGAAATGGAAATCGGCAGATGAAGAGGCTGTTTCTGCTGATTTCGCTTAATGTGGCGTATTCTACCACAGAGCTCTCTATCGGGCTCTTCACCGGGCGTGTAGGTATGATATGGTTTCGGTTTGAGACTTAGATGTGTTGAAGAACTACAAACTCCAAGTCGATGAGATATAGAGAAGCATAACAGCTAAAGCCGCAATTTTGGCTCAAGTCTTTAGTTGATATAATCAAAATTATGGCACTATATCAAAAAGATAGTAGATTCTGTGCGTATTTAGAGGCCTTGATTAGTTGGTTATGGAGCTCTAAGATCTGGTTTCTGTTGCAATTGAGCTTCAGTAGAATGTGTTTCACAAGCGTCAAGCACTTTTTTTTGGTATCTGCTGTCGCAATTTCTCAAATGACTTTTTTCTTCTTCTTTCTATTCGATAGTTGGTACTGTCAGAATTTGTTTTTTTTTGTTCTTTATAGTCATTTTTTTCCGTATTTACTAACATTGCATTTTTGTTGTTTTATGGACTTTTTCAGGACTGGTTTCCGATGCATTCCATCTGACATTTGGTTGTGGTCTCTTGACTTTTTCTTTATTTGCAATGGCAACTTCAAGGAAGAAGCCTGATCATGCTTACTCATATGGGTGAGATACAAGTATATTGATTGGCCCAGTTGTCTGTATGGAGTCTGAGACTGTAATTGGTTGTAATTTATGTTTCCTTGTGTTTTTTTTTTTCCCAGGTACAAAAGACTTGAAGTTTTATCTGCTTTTACTAATGCTGTAAGTATGTTCTTGAGGTGTTTTGGATGTATCTTTTCAGTTTAATTTGAAACAGGTTTAATTATCCGACAGAAAATAATTTCTTAGAGCTTAACTCAGTGAGGCTGATAGGATAGAGCAATTTTACAGCCTACTATATAATTTTTGAGAGCTTAATTCTCTGACGTTTGTTTTTTGGGTTAACATTTTGATATGTTTAATACTTGGCATATGTGTAGACAGCTGTTCCTTATGTTCATGTCATTCTCCTTAGCTGTGGAAGCTCTTCATGCATTTATACAAGATGAATCAGAGCACAAGTAAGTTCCTTTGCACAAAGGACATGCCTAGGACTAGGAGTTTCTAGATTTTTCTATGGCACTTAATTAGCTTACAGTAAATGTTCTCTATTCCTCGTTTTTATTAGTTATTTATTGATATTTCCTTTATGTAGGCATTATTTGATTGTATCAGCGGTAACAAATCTGCTGGTGAACCTAATAGGTGTCTGGTTCTTCCGGAATTATGCTCGTGTAAATATTGGTATGTATTCTCTAGTCTCTACTATGTATACATGCTTAGACTTGCATGAAACGATGCACATACTGCTGCTCTATATGATACAGCCTTGTTTGGCGGCTTTGCTATATTTCGTTTCTCTTTGCTTCTTGAAGTTATATGTCCCGTCTATACATATTTAAAGACTGCATTTTCTCTTGAGTTTCTTTCTTATTATCATATTATCCTGCAGTCTACAGAAAAGCAGAAGATATGAACTACCACTCCGTTTGCTTGCACGTAATAGCAGATTCCATCCGCAGGTGTTAAATCTTTTCTACTTTCCTTTATCTCAATCAGGGCCACAAAAATGCTTCTTTTTAGCGTGGAAAATATATAAAGCCAACATGAAGTTTTCTTTGCTGTTGTCTTTTCAGTGCAGGTTTGATACTGGCATCTTGGCTCCTTTCTCTCGGGTAATGCTCCGCTTCCTTTGAAGGAGCTAAACGAATAACAAGTGTCTTATTGCTTGACCTCTTACATTTTTTCTTGTGCTCCTTGTGTCTTGGCTTTTCCAGGGTTGAAAATGCGGAGGTCCTATGTTTAGGATTGGTATCAGTTACAGTCTTTATGCTTGTTATGCCAATCTTCAAAGCCACTGGTGGTGTCTTGCTTCAGATGGCACCCCCAAACATTCCTTCTTCCGCATTAAGCAAATGCTTGCGACAGGTTCGCTCTTTTCCATAAATATTTTTCGGAATGTGTACGTATTTCCATAACATTGAACAAACCGGACTTCCCTTCAAATCTCTCTCTGTACAGATTACTTCTCGAGAAGATGTGACGGAGGTTTTACAGGCACGTTTCTGGGAGGTTGTGCCTGGTCACACTGTTGGCTCACTCAGACTCCAGGTAATTGCTTCCTTCTTGTATTCATATGTGGTTAAAGCATGTGGTCGCAGGAGGAAGGGAAATGAATGGGTTTGTTAATTTTGGTATCGTTGTTAGGTGAAGAGTGGAATAGATGAAAGGCCTTTACTGCAGTATGTGTATGATGTATACCATGATTTGGGTGTCCAAGACTTGACCCTGCAAACTGATTACACCTGAGCCGTATCTGCAACTAGCCTCTTCTTTGTTTTTCATATACCGATTTGAGGATTTTGGATGTATACTAGAGATTATGGTTCTATAGGAAAATATTTTGCGACTTTCGTGTTGCAATCTTGGTCTTTTGAACCACACAAGGACCACAGTCTTTGTAACACTTTTAATCTTTCAAGTCTGTGGATGTTTCGGCTTTTTCATGGTATGCTAATTAAGTGATATGTACCCAAGATGAATTAATATTTGTTTATACGAAAAAGGGGATCAAATGTCATATTGTGCTCTCCTCTCCCTACAAAACCTAATATTCTTAAGTTATGGGGCCAGTAAAAGCATCTCAAAAAGAAAATTCATCGATTACGAAATCACCATCCGTCCATGTCAATATTATTCTTTGCTTACACCTATGTGCTTCATTGATTGTTGTGAATTTTATTTTATTCCACATATGATCCATGATATAAACCATGACTGCAGTTTTTAAACTATAAGCTAGATAGTCTTATATTAGATGGTGTATTGTTAAGTACACATTTTCAAGTTTAGTCTTCTCTATACCGAACTCCAACGACATAAACGTATAAAATAGAATAATAAACAAGACAATTGTCCAAAAAGACACTTTTATTTGAAAATAAAATTACGATTTTTATGTTATTTTTTAGTTGATTCAGTGATTCAAACTAATTGAGGGCCGGAGAATATGGGAATGAATCATCAAACCATTACCTCTAAACCTTTTCCATTATAAAAATTCCAAATTGATAAGAGAGAATCAAAAGCAAAAAGTAGAGTTAACCAGTATAATATCTAAAAAGGGTAGAAGCTTGTAAGATAAAGCTGATGAAATTCACATTGCAAGAAGAGAATCTGATCACAAAAGAAAGAAGAGAGTGTTGATTAAGTCTTTGATTTCTTCTTCATAACATTACTATTTACTACCATGTACAGATTCAGCAACACAGTGATTGGGGTCTTAAACCTTCTTACCTTACTAGCTTCCATACCGATCATAGGAACCGCTCTATGGAAGGCAAGAAGCAGCACGACTTGCGAGAACTTCCTACAAACGCCGCTACTCGTTATAGGATTCATCATACTCATAGTATCGCTTGCGGGTTTCATAGGAGCCTGCTTCAACGTGGCATGGGCCCTTTGGGTGTACTTAGTGGTCATGATCTTCCTCATCGCAACTCTGATGGGTCTAACGCTGTTTGGTCTGGTGGTGACGAGCCAAGGAGGTGGAGTGGAAGTCCCAGGGAGGGTTTATAAAGAGTACAGGCTTGGAGATTATCATCCATGGTTGAGAGAGAGAGTTAGAGATCCCGAGTACTGGAACTCCATCAGAAGCTGTATCTTGAGTTCCAAGACTTGTACTGATATTGAATCTTGGACTACACTTGATTATTTCCAAAGAGGCATGTCTTCTGTTCAGGTATCATCAATATTTTGTGTGTTGCTTTTTTTTTTTTTTTTTTTTTTTTAAAAAAAATTTTTTAAAAAAAAAAGGTNTTGTAAAACTAAATGGTAATCACAACCACAAATTAATTAGAAAATATTACAAACTAATATTGACGTTATTCTTGAAATATCAACTTAATACTGTATATATGAAATGGTTGTAGTCGGGATGTTGTAAGCCACCGACGGCGTGCACGTACGAGGCCGGAGTAGTTGAAGGAGGAGAAGATTGCTACAGATGGAACAACGGAGTGGAAATGTTATGCTACGAGTGCGATGCGTGCAAGGCTGGTGTTCTCGAGGAGATTCGTCTTGACTGGAGAAAACTGTCGGTGGTCAACATTCTGGTCCTCGTCCTCCTCATCGCCGTCTACTCCGCCGGATGTTGCGCCTTCCACAACACTCGCCACGCCGCTCATCCTTATCATCCTTCCGACGAGAACCGCATGACCAAAGTCCGTCCCCGTTGGGACTATTACTGGTAACATATACCTCATTGATCTTTATCCCTTATATATTACTCCTATATATGATTTCATTTCACTTTTCACTTAGGATTCTTTAAAAATCTATGTTGTTTCGATAAAATGAAATTTTACTCGTAACAATGCAAGATTTGGCGCATAATATAATGTCACTCGTATTACTTTATATGCATTGAGATTTAAATCCTAAATACTTGCAAAGAAAAACAATTGGAATCTATTACTAAAAATAAATTTTCGAATGATTTTGACAAAAGCAAATTTGTGTTTTGTTTTGAACAGGTGGAGATGGTGGCACGAAAAGAAAGAGCAGCTTTACTGAGAGCCTCACGTTGTCTGTGACTTTTTAGTTCATCATTTTCCTTTTACCAACTTGAGGTTAAGAAAACACAAGAAATGTTGAATGCAGTTCTGTTTTCTATAAATGTAAGATTTGTCAGTGTGTATATATGCATATCTTTGGACACGAATTATTATCATGCAATTAGGAGAAAATATATATTTTTGACAATAATTATTTTTCCATACATTATTGCTCAATAAAAATTACATCGTCCGTTAGTTATTATGTCCCTTTGGTTGCAAGATTTCTCTCACGTGTGAGACCTGCCATTCTCATTGTTCCCCCACCTGTAGGATTTTCCAAGTTATACATACAAATATTTTCAAAAGACAGATACAAAGTTTATGCTAAAAACTGGTCGTACCTCCATTTTTGTCAGATCTTTTACGGCTGCGCCAAAGAAGGCGAATTGGAGTGCCAGCAAAGCCTGCATCAGTGCGTAGCTGCTTCTCCATATATCTTCTGTACGTATCCGAAAACAGCTTTGAATCGTTTACAAAGAAAACAAACGTCGGTGGCCTTATTGCTGCCTGCATTATCTCACATCAATTTCAATCTCAATACAAAGCCTCACAAAAGAGTAGAAACAACGTTACTTATAATTACCTGAGTGCAGTAATAAACGCGGCCTCGTTTGCCACCTCGGGTTCTTGGAGGGGATTTAAATGCAACCGCTTCTCTTATCACTTGGTTCAATATCGCCGTACTAAGTCTTCTTGATCTCTCCTTTTGAACCGTCGCAGCAGCAACCACAATACTACATTTTATAAGATCTAACAGATTAAGAAGTAGAATCGAAGTGTAAAAAGATCGCAATAGCTTTTTGGATCCTGAAGGAGACGTACTTGTCAACGCTATGGCCAGTGATTGCAGTTGAATAAACAATGGGTGCCCATTTGAGGGAACGTAGCTTCTCACGAACATCGTCCTCGTAATTTGCTGCAGTCTGTTGGTTTTTGTTTGGTATTGTATCCCATTTGTTTACAACTACCAGACATCCTTTCCCTTCTCTTTCTATTCTTTCTGCAATCTTCATATCCTACAGAACGAGAACAAGATATATATATATATATATATATATATATATCATATGAATAGAAAGTTATCAAAAATCTTTGTCCATGGTAAGGTACTTCTGTGTTACCAAATTCTTTGTGACATTCCAAGACTATGTGTTCTTACAGCCAGTAAAATTGTTGCTAGAACATTCATCAGTGTTAGCTACTAGTGATTTACCTGCTCTGTTATGCATGCCATGGCTTCAATGACAAGAGCAACAACGTCAGATCGACGAATTGCTCGGAATGCACGATTCACTGACAAGGCCTCTGTAGTGCTGCCTGATGAAGCCACAGCTGCCTTTTTCCTGATCCCAGCCGTATCTATAAGCCGGAACTTCTGCAATTTTCATATTCAGGGTTATATTATATCATATGGATGGGTATTCAGAGCGAATGCATCTTTAGTCGTTCTCATTTCTCATCATCGCCGCTCATCATTCAGGGTTAGACAATGCTAGTCCTTTATAGAATCATAACCAAATTGACTTAAATGCTAGGAGTTAACATGGAAAGTGCATGAAGCGTTTTGTTGGAATTTCACCCAAAGAAAACTAAGCAACACAAAAACACAGCAGACAAAATTGGACTAACCTCCCCATCTGGTCCAGTAAATTCTGCATCTATAGCATCACGAGTAGTGCCACTAACAGGGCTAACAATTGTTCTATCCTCTCGGACAAGTGCATTCAAAATGCTACTTTTGCCAACATTTGGCCGGCCGATAATTGCAATGGCAGGGATGTAGTTTTCTTCCTCCTCCTCTTCCATGTTCTCCATGATCTAGGAAAAGCATTGGATCATATGGATGCAACAGATGTAAGAAAAGGTTCTGATATTTGGTTTGTAAGCAGATGGCAATTGAACAGATTCAAAACAAAAATGCCTAAAGATCTTTGATGAATAGGGGATTTAATTGAAGGGTGTGCATAATTTATATAGGCCAAACCTTCAAAATATTTCAGTCACAGTATATACTGTGAGACAGAATATGTCCATATAAAGTCTAGAGATATCAGAATCTCAACTATTAGCTAATATCTCATATTCCAGCGACAATTTTTTTTGTTGTTGAAAGAAACATCAATACAAACCTCTAGTTTATTTAGCCCAGCACAAACAAGATCAAGCAGCTCTCCTGTTCCAGTTCCCGACAATGCAGAAATAGGGATAGGTGAAAACCTGGAAAATACATCATGCTATGCTTGTTAACTTAATGACAAATACCTTTGTGTATGAAAACACACCAAAATGCAAAGACGCAGAGTAACTATGATGTTTAGCATTGCATGCATAGCATTTATCTCCTGCTAAACTGCAGCTACCAGCCTCCAGAACAATGTCATAAATTTGTTGGATAAACCACTCACTGGCGTTCAAAATGAAGACGAAACATCAAAATTGACACTATTGTAGGAGAAAGTATTTCTGATGCTTACAAGTATCGCCAGATCCAATAAACTCATCAAAACAACAAAAAAAGATTTATAAAATTGTCAATGTTTACTTGAATGTAAACACTAACGATTAAACAGAGCAACTATATTCAAATCATCTGAATAAAAAAGTACCAAAATGACGTATGTTCATGAATTCTATTTCTGTAGACAGTCACTCAATGAAAAGCTATCTTCAAAACAGAGTACACTTAAACCACATCCCCCCAAAAAAAAGAACCAAGTTTGTGCGAAAACATGATTCAGAAGTAAGATGTGAGTCAATTTACCCTAGAGACCAAAATTCAGAAGCCTGCATGAGTCCTTTACGTGGTGATTCACACTTGTTCACCGCGAGAATGATATTCTTATGTGAGTAGTACTTTCGCAACCAGTCTGCAATTTCCACATCAGCACCCGTCGGCCCTGACTGTGTATTGAGTACCAAAATCATTATTATACATCAATGGCAGGGCATGATAACCAAGAAACGCTCAATTGTGATTTACAGTAAATAAAGACATTTCTTAAAGCAGATAGAAGATAATCACAGAACCTGGCCATCGACAACAAAAACAATAACAGCTGATTCATCCACAGCAGCTGTAGCTTGTTTCTCAATCATGGAAGGCATTCTTGCAACAGCTGCCTCCCTTGATCTTAGTGGAATACCTTCCATGCCAATGGTGGTTGATACATTCAGCTCTTCCATGACGCCAGCTGGTGACTTTGAAACAGTCATAACACCTCCTGTGTCTACCACCACAAATTCTTGATCACCCCAATATGATCTCCCGTACAATCGATCCCTAGTCACTCCAGGTTCATCCACTACAATTGCTTTATTCTCCTACAGTTTGTAATTAAGAACAACTTGGTTTTTTCCTTTCTATCATGAATGGTTTAAGGAAACAAAAAATCAAACTGAAATCTCGATTTCAGCAAAACGTTTACCCCAACAAGACGGTTGAACAATGCTGATTTGCCGACATTAGGCCTTCCAACTATGGCAACTCTTTGGAGAAGATGCTCTGGTATCTGCGTCTGGTTTTGTATTTAACAGTAATGTTAGTAATCACCCATAAACCAACACAGGGAAAATTCAAAATTTATCCTTGTACATAAGCATTTGAGAAAGCAAAGCAAATATACAGTTTTTGGAGTAGTCCTAAGAAGGAGCCTTCCCTGAGAAAGCAACAAAATCAGAAAGGAATTTGACTAACATTTTTAGCTTGTCTTTTCCCCTTTCTACGTGATTCCTTCCCCTCAACTATCTCATCCTCTGGAAAACATCAAACTATGAATCATTATTCACAGTCATTGGGAGCATCAATTACATACAAAGTACACACTGACTGACACTGGATTGGCTCCACGCATATGCAGAAAATCACAATAAAACAGCGAACTTTTTTACCGAGCTTCAGTTCGCGAGACAAAGTAGTAGCGTAGTCCCTGACGATGTCTCTCGCTTCTTTTTCGAGAATGGAGATATCCAGGGAGACGTCTTCCTCATCCGAATCATCCGCGTAATTGTCGTCAGAAACTTCTTCGGATTCCTCGAAATCTAGCTCTTCCTCGATGGAGGGACCATCTAAAGTTGCTGCAACAGGGAAAGGGAAGCGGGAATGCGACTGTTGGTGAGAGTAAGATAGAACGGAAGGAGGAAAGAAGGATGGGAAAGTCGAAGAAGATGATGATAGTGAAGAAGCAAACGAAGAAGACGAGGCTAAAGGAGAAGATATCTTAGAAACTGAGGGAGAGAAGAAGCCTCTGGTTGTCAATGAGTCAAGTAGACTCGCCATTTTTGGCAGAAATGAAGAGCAGAAGCAATTTGCCAAAGGTTTATCACACTTATCCTTCTGGGTTTTTACGAAGATGGATCCTGAACCGGTTCATCCGGTTTAATTTGTAAATCTCGGATTTGAATATAACCGGACCCGACATGACCGATTTGAATTTTACCACCAACAAGGAAAAGAAAATGTAGAAGAAAGCGCGCGGTAACCGATCGGTTTAATGAATAGAGCCGGTTTGGAGTGGTTCTTTCCGGATTATAAACAGTTTGGAATTTTACAGAATGAAACACACGGATCTAATCGCTCTTCCACCGTCTTCTTCATCGCGTCTTTGGCATCTCTTTTCAAGGTTGGTTCGTTTCTCTCATTTTCGCCCTTTTTCTCTTATCTGATCGATTAACTTCCTTTTGTGTCTCCGTTGATTCTGCCAGCTCCTGTTTCTGATCAATTAAATTATGTTTTTTTTTCCTTCCTTCTGCGATCAACTATATTCTATTTTGCTTCCGTTTAGCAAAATCTCGTTAGAAAATTTGGTCTTTACTATTGTGTTTATGTTTTGCTACTGGTTTCATAGAACAACTTACTAAAGTTCCGTTTTTATTCTACTCACTCAAACACCCAGCTATGATCGTAAACTACAAAATACAGCGATTGCACAAATTCATTACTGTTTTCACCTTGATGATATGACCCTTACGTGTACGTGTACCTGATCATTTAGCTTAAATTTCTTGAGATGCTCAACCATGGATGAGTGATTTGAGTGTTGGATGATTATACCACCTATGGATTGAAGTAAATCTAAACTTGAAATCTTGAATCGACCCAAAAGTTAAATCTCTTATGTTGTTTCTTCTGTCTGTGCCAAGTTATTGAATCTGATGGCAGACAAGCTAGTAGCTGACAAGCATGTTCGTTACATTCTAATGGCAGAAAAGGTTACTAGGAAGCTATATATCATCCAATCTTCCTCATCCTCATTCTTTTTATTTCACTTTGACTACACCTTATAATTTCAAATTGCAAGAAAAAAGAGAGCTTTGAGTCTGTGGTGATGGATCATCTGAGAATGAATGGTGCATACTGGGGACTGACCACACTAGACTTACTCGAGAAGCTCGGTTCTGTTCCCCAAGATGAAATTGTGTCGTGGGCCATGACGTGCCAGCATGAATCGGGTGTGTATACTATTTCTCAACCATATGCAATCGCAGATCAAATGTTTTCGTCCTTTGTTGTTGAAACAAGCTCTTCTTTTCGTGAGCAGGTGGGTTTGCCGGTAATACTGGACACGATCCGCATATTTTATATACGCTAAGTGCTGTACAAATATTGGCTCTCTTTGACAAGCTAAACATTCTTGATGTCGGAAAAGTATCAAGTTGTATCCTTTTAGCATTTTAACCTCTTGTCAATGTGAAGAGAAATAAACTCGGGAAATCACTTAATCGTATAATGTCTTCCTAAATACAAAAGCTAGATATTGCTGGATTGCAGAATGAAGATGGATCATTTTCAGGAGATATGTGGGGCGAAGTAGATACAAGGTATTCTTCCTTGCTAGCTATTTAGTTGTCACAAGTGATGATTTTCACTGTGTTTATCTGCTAGCTTGTTTTATGTAGGTTTTCGTACATAGCTATATGCTGTCTCTCAATCTTGAAATGTCTTGACAAGATCAATGTGGACAAGGCTGTTGATTACATTGTGAGCTGCAAAAATCTGGATGGTGGTTTCGGGTGCACACCTGGAGCGGAGTCTCATGCAGGACAGAGTATGTTCAATGCTAGATTTCAGTTTTTTCTATGACATCAAGATTCAAAATGACGTTACTGAGTTTCATTGTAGCATCAAATGGTAACTAAAATTCGGTAATCGTTTCTGTTGCTGCAGTTTTCTGTTGCGTGGGTGCTCTTGCTATCACTGGGAATCTCCATCGTGTTGATAAAGACTTACTTGGATGGTGGTTATGTGAAAGACAAGTCATGTCTGGTGGTTTAAATGGACGACCTGAGAAACTACCTGATGTAAAATTCCTTCACAAACCTAAACTGCTAAACATGATTCCAGTTGTTCTTAACACGCTTTTGACTGTTTTTTTCTCACCTTGCCAGGTTTGCTATTCTTGGTGGGTCCTATCAAGCTTAATCATGATTGATAGAGTTCACTGGATCGACAAGGCAAAGCTTGTCAAGTTCATCTTGGACTGTCAGGTTTGTCTCTAATGCCATTGCTATTGGTTTCAAATATCTTATCTTTTCAGGCCGTTCCTGAGTTGATATCTTTCATTGAATAGGATTTGGATAACGGAGGCATTTCAGACAGACCTGACGATGCTGTTGATATCTTTCACACCTACTTTGGAGTTGCAGGTAACTAAAGTGTCTTTCTTGCTAATCTTGTTGATCTGAAGCAAAAGAGTTTTGAACCGAAATTTGGTGCAGGGCTTTCCCTTCTCGAGTTTCCTGGAGTCAAACCAGTCGATCCTGCCTATGCGTTGCCTGTGGATGTCATCAACCGGATTCTCTTCACCAAATGATTCTTCACCAGTGGGGTAGGCATTGGAATTTAGACAGATTTTGATTTGGTTTTCGGGTTAGTTGTCTCAGATTAGGCATGTGATTGTAATCTTTACCATTACTCATCGTAACAAAACCATTTACAATCTCAAATCCCCTCATGAATTGGGTTTACAACCAAGAAACATGAACATGGCATTGACCTGATTCTCATCTCTTTACTTTCTCTACACCTCCAGTGGCTAACTTGAAAAGAAATCATTTGATTCTAAGTGTTTCCTTTCTTACTAAACTATATGGATTCAACTCCTATAACCATTTTAAGGGTTTCCTCCGTCTTTTGCCGCCAAGATGGTCGAGTTTTACAAGCAACTCAGCATAGAGAATCTCGTTCCAAGAATCAGGCACCCCGGGGAGGCACCAGTGGCTACAGTCTTGGTACAACAATGGCGATTTACTTTCTTCGACGGATAGTTTCTGTTTCCGGTATATTGACGGGTGGGCGTCTTTCCTGTAATCCGTAAGCCTCGTGATGTTGAGATACGTGACTGGTGTTTTCAGCTCCCTTACAACTCTTTCAAGGATCTCCATTTTTGACGGGTAAGGCGTTAGGTAAGTCTCGTTCTTGATCGGTTCTGTCTCGTCATTGCAAGCCCCTCCTGCATTCCATTGCCCGCCACTGCAACCAAACCAATACGATTTAGAAAACAAAACCAGACCAAACCAATAGCCAACCACGCAGTCGAAGATCTCTGTATATGACCTGAAGTGTGATGGTGAATATCCACGGAAGAAGACGAGAGATTTCTTCGGATTCACGTTCTTATCGACCCATCGACCCCAAGTTCTCAAAGCTTTTCGAAAAGCTTCATCCACATCGAGTTTCATGTGAACATTGTTCCCTTCTTGGTAATAATCCTCCCTAATGAAAGCATCCAAATACCAAAACACAATGAGACAAATCCTCTAAACCAGGGATCAGACCAGTTGACGAAAACCTACCCTCTGGAAGTTTTCTCATGAGTCCACCAATGTCCGGTATTGAATACAAGAATATCCGCTCCTTTGTACTGCTCCGACGACTTCCCGACCAAATCTAAGCGCAAAGTCTCCTTCTTCGTCCCCTTCTTGTCTGTGACTTCCCATTCTTGAACCAAGAAAGGCGAAGCATAGAACTCCACAGTGCAGTTATAATCCTATCAACCACAAAATCGCTCCATGAAAAACCCCAAAAAAAAAAAAAAAAAAAAAAAAAAAAGNAAACCACCGATGCTAAAAGAAACATACTTTGAAGACGAAAGAGTACTCAGCCTCCCAACGAAACTGATGCCTTCCATGAGCCTCGAAGACTTGACTCTCATCTTTCACTGATCCTTTAAGAATACAAACCAAAGATTCCCACATGTTCCTGTTCAGCGAATCTCCAACAAACACAAGCCTTCTTCCTCTAATCATCTTTAGCAATTTCCCTCCATTTAACCTTTTACAAATTTAACATGCACACATCAAAAAAAAAAAAAAAAAAAAAAGATTTGAAAGTTAAGATTCCAAATATTCACAAGTGTTGGTTTACCTTGGTAAAGTGCATTTCTTAGGTTTCCACTTCAATTTGTGGAAATCAACGTCAGGTCTTCCGTTGGAGATGCAGTTAAACTGTTCATCGATGAGATTACACGAACCGGGTTTGTAAAGCGGATACGAATCGTCTTTCACCCACTCTCCCTCGAAAAACTCGCAATTCTTCAGAGACTCGATCTCTCGTCTCCGCGACGACTTCCTCCTGCTTCGATTTCTCATCGGCGGAGCAGTGGAATTGACGACGGCTAGATCCTCCGACCGAGGCGCTTTCCCGGCTCGATGTTTGTCCAATTTTCGAGCGGTATCATCATCAGTCTTGAGCTCAGGACACGACGTTGCATGATCGGTGTGAGACTGACGAGTGTTGTTTATTGCAAGTAGATTTGTTCCGTTTGCGACGGGAGACACGGAGGTTGCGTTTTTAGTAACCGGAGTGAGATTAACCGGCGCCGGAGATGGCAATGTGGCGGTTTCGGTGAGATTGGAATTGACGGTTAGGTTGGATAAATTGGAGGCAGTTACAGTAGGAAGAATGTAGGAGGAAATTGAAGGAGCGACAGTGATGGGAGGAGGGGTAAAGGCTAAGAAAACAGTGAAAATAACGAAAGTTATGACGAAGGCGTAGACGAATGTGGAGGTTTTTCTCGGTTTCACGGCGGAGAAAAAACTCTTCATGTCGATGGCGGCGGCAGAGACGGCGGAGATGGATGTTCCGCCGTGGACCGGTAAATGCTTGCCGGCGTCCGACGCCATAGGTCTGGAGTTTCTTTTTTTTTTTTTTTGGCTGCGTGAAGAGTTTCTATCTCTTTCTGTGGCTATTGGTTTTATGTTTTTGAGTAGGAGTTTAGAGAGGGAGCTTTTTAAGATTTGAGAGAGAGAGAGAAAAAGAAAAGTGGATTGTTGACGGAGATGAGACTCTTTTTGGAGACGACATAAAGGAGAGGTGTTTGTTCGGTAAAGTGACATTTGCTTCGGAATCGTCGCTACAGTTTGAGTGTTTCTTGTCTTATTGCCCCCTTGACTTTTGATAAAACCACCAGAATGCCACTGATTAGGAATATTGAGAATTTGTTTTTTTTTTAACATTTTGGAACGTAAAGAGCATTTGTTGACTGATGAGGCGACAAACAATGAAAAAAACGACTCAAAACTAAATTAGTTTTCCATTCCTTTGTAATTTATTGCTTTGTTTTAGTACCGTTAATAGTATTAAGAGACGGCGGTTGTGTTGGCGAGCATACAAACGATTTCTTGTTTTCTTTACTGATTTGTTTAAGAGTTAATCAATGTTTAATTTGTTAAACGGAATAGTTATTTATTTTTTATTTTTTTATATTTTTTTAAGCAAAATAGTTATTGCATATTTGCATCCCAAATTCTCCACAAATCAAGAGGTCCGTAACCCCAATAATCAAGTGAGTCGGATCAGCCTAACTTCCGACCCAATATCTAGTTTTTGAAATTGGATTATGTAATTCTATTGATATATTCTAAATAGATGTATACACTTTTTTTGTCTGAGTCTTCAATCATTTTTTTTCACTGGCTTAAACAAAAAAACTTGAAGAACACCACCTTGGTAATTTTATTGATTGTTTCAGAAAGTTTTGAATTCACAAACTCAATTAATCTTTGAAGTTTGAAATATTGGATCGGATGTAAGAAAATTAATAACTTGGTCAACCATATTTAAAGCAATCTTTAATAATTTGCAGCCGTTTATGTTAAATTTAACAATTTATACTGAATGCTAGTTTCAGTGTATGTTAATGTTGATGGAAAAGGTTTTTGACATTTAATTTTATTATTCTTTTCATTATTACATTCTTCTTTCTGGTTGGTAGAATTCCTAATAGTATGAGATCTATCTATCTTTTGCCATGGTATTGTTGTGCGGGTTAAATTCACTATTTACTTGAAAACTCAAATACACACGTTCCTACAAATCTATCTCTACACAGTACACACGACAAAGAAAAAGAGAGATACCGGCTATAACAGATTAACACAGTATAGAAAAGCTATAATTTAGTAATTCTAGACGAAATCTAAATATATATCAACTATACAGAGCTACAACGAACTCAATTCGCCATATAGGAAAAATAAGGCATTAGGCTAACGAGGCAATAAGCTATTACTAGTATGAGAATACCCATTTATGTCGGTTGGTACTTGTTATGGTGTTGCAGCATGCGCAGTAATTATTAAATACCTACTGGAAAGCTGAAGTTGAGGTTTAGCATTTAGGTGATTGATTAACACATGGCAATGCCCACAAGCTACTCCTCCACTATGTGTCAAGTTAATTGTTAACAAGAATCAACCAGCATTTTTCAACATATTTATACAATTTTACGACCTCACCCGCCCGCTTCACCAAAAAGCCGTTTGAAATATTGTCATGGGTATGAATGAACCTTGAACCACTTGTTACATGCCTTGGTCAGAATCTCATGTCTCATCAAATTGGGCTTTTACATTGCTATTTGTGGATTCAAATAATCCATCATGTTATAGTAACCCCCATCTTACGAGGTAAAGAATTGGGCTTTTGCATTGCTATTTGTGGATTCATACGCTAACCCAATCAACCCTAGACTGGTTGGTTTTCATTTTATCACCACGTTATTTTTATTAATCTCAAATACACTTGATGAACATAAAATCGGAATTTAGCTACAAACAAAACTCTTTTGACTGAACAATTTTATGTATGTGCCATCGATTCAAATAATCTAACAAAAATATCAAAGATATATAACCAACCAAGGGATGCCGATGACCTTAAAGAAAGAGATTATAAAGTCCAAGGGAAATGCATTAACTAAAAGTGAACAAGAAACTTTTAAATCGTACATTTTGCATTGTTTATTAGTCCGTCTTGTTGAATTGAAATCATAATCGACTTATAGATGAGCAATGCTGACTTTGTTTAGATGATAGCCAAAGTCATTAATCATATTCCAAACCCGAAAACTGCACGGATCCTATGGAATATAAGATCTCTCCATCCTCTCTCTGTGTTCTCCACCACAGTAGCATTCCCATATCTGCATCAGTCAATGGAAACATCAGCAAACATTAGTTACACAATTGGAGCCACATTCAACATCAGAGACTCACTCGCCTTAAAGACTATACCAATCAACTATACAATTATCACAAACTCTTGAAGGTACTTGCTTCACACAAGGAAGAATCAGAAAGAATATGGACAAACATATACATCAAGAATGTGATAAGACACTTAGGAATAAACAAAGAAGTATTCATAAGGAACAAAGAAGCTCATCGGCACAACCTAAGAGTATAAGTTAGTAGCAATGATTAGCTAGAAGGAAGACTAGAGGTGTCCATCAACTACATAAGGCTACATACAGACGAGTTAATCTGTGGCAAAGGTTTAACCTAGATGTAGTGTTAACACTAACAGTAGATAATCCGCTAAAGGTGGTTCCAGACAGATGCGATTCTCTTAAATAGTTCCTAAGCCCTAGATTTGTACATAGACAGGGGAGCTCTATCTAAAACCAAGCTAAAAAGCAGTCCAAATTCCAGAAGAAACACAAAATATGTCACCCAATACTTCTCTCCACATAATGAATGACGATAAAGTGTTTAAGAGTTCAAAATCCCAAAGTTCAGACTCAGAAGCAACTAAGCAAGAGCAACTCATATATAGGGAAGACTAGAAAAAAGGGATTTTCTAAGTAAAACTAACCTGTCCTCTTCAGGAACGTCAGTGTGAGTAAGATTCACAATGGTGACTCCTGGTTGAGGCTCTTCGAAAGCGATCCTCACCTGAAATGCCGAAGCAATAAAAGCCAATACATCAACCGCAATCAAATCGAAATAAGGGTATTACGTTTCGCATTCACAAAGCAACTAACCGTTGAATCAAGACCATCAGGCCAGCTCCCAAATCTCCACTTCTGCACAATCAATTTGCCTTCTTCTAGCTCCAGGTTCATTCCAGTGACCGACCCATCGAACACACTAATCGGACCATTAACTTCTTTACTGATCTTAGCATTGCTCTGTGTGAAACCTTTCCAACGATTCTCGTCCATTAAGATCTCAAACAAATCCTTAGCTCTGCAATTGAACTTCTCAGTCATAGTAATCGTCTTGAACCCTTCCTTCGTCTTCGTCTTCTTCTTCTCCTTCACTACCTTAGTCTCCGCCGCAGGAGACACCACCGGGGAAGCTCTTGACTTCTCCACCGCCACTGTAGCTGATGCAGCCGATTTTGGCGCTACCTTTTTCGACTCTAACTCGTCCCTGCAAGGACCCCCTTTTGCCATGGTCTCAACATAAAACCTAACCTTCTCCAGAATAATCGATTTCCCCTTCGATACCATCGCTTCCTTCAAGGTCTTCCCAATCGGCCCTTCGTCCTTCACCGAAAACCTAACCTCCGGATCTTCATCGGCATTCTCATCGGAGATGTAAGGCATATCCACTAAACCATCGGCCTTCAACAGCGTCTTACCTTCGGAATCCTTAGCTTCACCTTCCCACGATAGAGAGACATTGAGCTCGTACCCAGGGATAATCTTCCCCTTGCGTACATTCACGTAGGCCTCACCTTCGACCTTCTCGATCTTATTCACCTTGATGAACAGATTTCCCTCGCCGGCGAGGATTACAGCGCCGGAGAATTGCTTGTTGAAGAAATTGCGAGACCATTCAAGGCAATTGGTTTCGGCCCAGTGCCAGTTGTGAACGTTGGTGCCGTCGGGTCTGTCCTCCACGATCCATCGCTTGTCACCTTCGCCGAACTTGGCCATGACCGGATTAGGGAGCTTGACCTAGAAGGATGGAATTTGAGCTGCTTAGAGAAGCAGAGAAGTCGATTTCCGCTGAGATTTGGGGAGGAAAAGCAGGAGCTGAAAGTAGGAAGGACCTAGATAAAATACTGTATGACTTAAAGGAAAACGAAGTCTCTAGAAAAATTCTCTTTTTTTCTCCTTAAGAAAATGGAAAAGATGAATTTTTTATTAAAAAAACTAATTAATTTTGAAACGTTTTTCGAAGAAGAAGTATCTAGAAAGTAGAAACAGCTCTTCTAGGGCTTCCACTATTTCGCATTGTCAATGGGATTTTTTTTTTTTTGTTTTTTTTTTGGGGTGGAAAATGTCAATGGGAGAATTGTTTTTCCTATCCTAGATTTTAGTTGAACTTACATTATTTACAACATTGTTCTAGTCGGTTGAATTCAATGTTACTTTCTTCCCGTATCCCCCGTTACATATATAACTACAGTTATAAACTTTGAGACAAATAACGTGTTTTGTAGTGGGCTAAGTCCATTCATAACTATGGGTCATTGCGGGTCTAAAGCATGCGGTTAGCAAAGGCCGGAATCTCATATAATGACTGATATGATTATGATGCACAAATTCATACAGCATAAAAGAGATACATAACTAAACCGTTCTCGTTTACATTTGTAATAATTATAAAACATGGTGAACTAAAGATCGCTGATTTAAGTGCATTGGCCAGCCATAACGTGCAATAATATCAAAACCGTTGTAATTTGTGTTAAACGAAGTAGTCTGTATTATGTTATTTTACAGCCATGATACTGCAACAATATGAATTGGTGCCAATTAAAAATAAATATGACATTCACAGGGAGATTTGGCAGAAACATTTTTTTTATGTTAATTAAGCTTTAACTAGCTAGATTGTTTCGGACAACATAACCATCACCCGCCAAATATATCACAACGAGGAAGGTCAACGTCGCACACTTTTTGAAAAAGTCAAAGCCTTTTGGTTCGGTTTGACAATGAAGGCGCCGGTTCGACGATCGAAGCGGGTTGATCGGGAGGAATTAGAACTCAAGGTTACTACTCCGGTGGCCTTACGCGCACGAGAGAAGAAGAACTGTTCCAAGACTCGAGCGGTTCGGGTCAGACCCGAATACCCACTGACCCGCACCACCGCCGAGAATATGAAACTAATGCCTCCGGAGTTCTTTCAAATCGACGCGCTTGAGCTTGCGCTGCGTTTGCTCGGCAAGTTTCTGAGGAAAGACAATGTTGTTCTGCGAATCACAGAGGTCAGAGACATGATTCTGTTTTTGTTTCCTGAAAAAGGATTTAGGTTTTTTATGGGATTGTTTGATACTCCGATGTTAGAATGTTGGTAATTGGTTTTTGAATTTGAAATGGTTATTAGGAAGACACGAATAACAAATTACCTGTAGAAAATTTCTGCTTAATTCTAATCATTACAACCAAAGATCATTCTTCTATACATCAGTAAAAAAAAAGTCAAAAAGCTAATCACTACTTAACCAATGGAAATGAACAGAATCCTAGAGCTTAAACTTAGCTAAGACACAATTTATGATATCGATGCTCCCTGAAAATACTATGGTTTAAAATGTTACAGCGATTGTAATTTGCAAACGAATTGAATGAAGCAAGATGCAACTCTCTAATCTTGTTCTTCCTTTGGCAGGTAGAAGCTTATAGACCAAATGATTCAGCTTGCCATGGACGATTCGGGGTTACCCCACGAACCGCACCAGTTGTGAGTTCTTCATTTTGAGTTTTTGGCAATTCCTTCTTACTTCCAGGTCATTTGCTTTCTTTGAAATGCGGTTATGTTTCTTTTAGTTTGGACCAGGAGGGCATGCTTATGTTTATCTATGTTATGGTCTCCATATGATGCTCAATATTGTTGCTGATAAGGAAGGTGTTGGAGCAGCTGTATTGATACGCTCTTGCTCTCCTGTTGCCGGTAATAATCTGTTCACATAGAAACAGTAAACATTCTAATTCTTCAACTTTGCTTCTTTCACTCATTCTTGTTTGAGGCTCAAAGATGTGTAACTCACAGAAATTTTATCTTCATAGCTTTTGCATGTTTCGACTTTTTCTTGATTGATATGCATCAAAAAATGGTTTTATCGATCTTTTGTTGGCTTAGAGGGTGATGACATTGCAGGGCTGGAGACCATACAAGAGCGTCGTGGCCAGAAAACCGACAAACCCGTTCTTCTAAATGGACCAGGAAAGGTTAGTACGTTCTTAGTATGATATATACACTATACTTTAATCTACACCTTGCATCAAGCCCTACGCTTCATCTCTTCTTCAATAAGCCTCTTGAAAGTGTCTCCTAGTGATCTCGCATAATCAGCTTTTAGTTGTGGCTCTCGTAGGTGGGGCAAGCGCTTGGACTTTCAACAGAGTGGTCTCATCATTCTCTCTACACTCCTGGTTAGTCCCACAGACAAATTAGTTAATCAAGTTTTCTGGTCCCAAGAGACTCTATTGCTTGAAGAGTGTTTAAAGTTTGTAGTAAAAATGTATGAACATGTACTTGTACAGGAGGGTTGGAGCTTTTGGATGGAGGAGAAGAAGTGGAGAAAGTAATGGTTGGTCCTCGTGTTGGGATAGATTACGCATTGCCTGAACATGTCAATGCCTTGTGGAGATATGCCATCGCAGACACTCCATGGATAAGTGCTCCTAAGAACACTCTTAAGCCTCTCTAACTTCAACTCAAAACTCTCTTTTTTTTTTTTTCGGCGTCTTCTTTGTAAATAGACAGTCATCTGCGTGATTTTCTCTTTGGTGTGCACATTGTGTATTTGCTGTTTTGTCAAAAATGTAGTTTTGGGTTTAGGATTACCCAAGCAAAACAACTGGGCACATTTAGAATACTATAAAGCTGTTGGACTGAAAGTGGAAACTACAAAACTTTCCCTATTTCCTTTTATGGCCCTACTTTGACTTTTCATTCCTAATCAAATCTCCAGTGAGTGAAACCAACAGAAGAGTGTTTCTCCGAAGGAAATCATTTCTGTCTCTGCAAAATGGCGACTACGATTCCACTCTTCGCTTCTTTCAAGTACGCCGATAGCCTAACCGTCGTCGGAATCTCCTTCTGCACCGCGTTGGTCTGCGAAGCCATCTCGTGGATTCTAATCTACCGTACTAGCTCATACAAATCCTTGAAATACTCCATTGACAAGGCTGCGAAGAAGCTCGAGACGATGAAGACTGAAAATCCATCGTCGAAGCTAACCATTAAGAAATCGAAGACGAAGAAGATCGATCGCGTCGAAACCAGCTTGAAGGAATCGAGCAGAGATCTCTCTCTCTTCAAGTTCAAATCCGGCGCCGTTGTGGCTCTGGTTCTCTTCGTCGTCTTCGGGTTGCTCAATTCCCTATTCGAAGGTAAAGTCGTCGCGAAGCTCCCGTTCCATCCGATCACGATTGTGAAGAAGATGAGCCACAGAGGATTGAAAGGCGACGATCCTACTGATTGCTCCATGGCTTTTCTTTATCTGCTCTGTTCCATCAGCATCAGAACCAATCTACAGAAGTTTCTGGGATTTTCTCCGCCGCGTGGAGCTGCTGGCGCTGGATTGTTCCCCATGCCAGATCCCAAGACCAACTGATCATGATCAATCAGTGTGATCACTCTTTTGCGTTGCTATTTTGACTTTTCTTCTTCTTTTAAACAATCTCATGGTTTCCGAAACAGTTCCAAGTTTTGTAATCATTCATTTCACGGTTAAATTCTGATTCGATCTCCACACAAGTTAATCATAAGAGACGTAAAAATGTTCTCTTCCTTATAAATCTTCTTTACAAAATTATCAACAAAGTGAATAAAAAAAGAGAGTCCCAATTACAGAAGAAATCGAGACTTTAACACAAAACAAACACACACCAAACACAAACTGTGGAATCACTGCACAAACATATCCTACTTATGTTGTCTTCTTTCTCAATTCTCAAAATGATCGATCGGTTTGTGGTGCCTCTGATACAGAATCAGAGATTTCAGAATCAGGTCCTTGAGATCTTCTCATCTTAGAAACAAGAACCCACATGCTAGCAAGCTCATTCTCCAGATATGCTTCTCTCTGTTTCGATTCCTCTACTATCCTTTCAAGCTCAGCTTCTCTTTGATCTCTTTCAACAAGTGCAGCTTCATATGAGAGCTCACGCTCTTTACTCATCCTCAGCTCTCTCTTCAGCTCCATTGCTGAGCTGTCTTGTTCTTGTCTCTTTACTAGACTCTCTCTTCTTCCGTTGTTCCTTGCATTTGTTGTTGTGGTTCCCGCCTTATTACTACGCTGTGCGACTGGGCTCCTTTGGGTTGCTAGCTCAGCTGCTAGTCTCTCGTTGTGGTTCATGAGCTTTGCGACTTCCTCTGATAATGCTTTGAGCTCAACTGCAGCTGCTGATGCTAGACCTTTCGCATACGAACTCTCTTCAGCGAGTTTCCTGTTTCGCTGTTCTAAATGTTCCTTCGCTTCACTCAGTTTATCAGCTTTCTGTTTCAGCTCTTCAATCGTAGTTCCCTTTTCATGTCAGACAGCAAGTAGAGTTTATTTAAGAAGAAGAAATGGTGAAAGATATGGTTTCTGCAAATAACGATGTTTACGAAATGTACAAAGAGACCTGTGCTAGTTTCAGGGCATCGGAGAGCTGCTGCTTAAGGTTTGCAACTTCTTCTTGCAACACTTCACATTCACAGGTCTGCAGAAAATACTTCATCAGTTAAATGTCATACACTACACATTATAAACCTAAGAGGCTAAGACAATTTAATAAAGACAAAAGTCTTTGAACCTTTTGATTGAGTTGTTCCTGAATGATGCTATTATCTGCAGCTTTAACCTGTAAACAAGATGAAGAATGAGATATAACGTAAAGCATACCATTAGGCTTCATTTTTTACATTGTTCCGGCAATAGCAAAACCATTTCTAGGTGCAGTATGAATAGCGTAAACAGAAACAAATCGATTACCTCGAGATCAAAAGATTTCTCGTTAAGTTGATCCCTCAGCTCACCAACTACCTGAAAATTATTGAGAAATCGGTTGAGAAATAAACGACGGAGAAAGAAGTCACTGCGTAAAACTTGACAATGTGAACCTACCTGCACGATGTCAGATTTATCCAATGCCTCGTGTGATGTCATAACAAAATCCAAGATTTGTTTCTCCAACGTGGCAATCTGGTCATTATTTGCCTTGATCTCATCAGTAAGGACTTTAATCTCCTCCTAAGTAACAAAGAGAACCAGCAAGGTGAATATTCGACAGATTTAAACGTAAGCTATACAGAGTGATTATATTACTTTAAGCTCTTCGTTTTGAGGAGACTTCGCAGCATCATCTGACAACCGTTTCAAAGAACTTGATTGCAGTGCCGCCGCCTCATATAAAATCTTTTTCTGTTCCCTTAGGAGATCCAACTCATCGATCAATTTATTGCTAGTCTGGGAAAAAGTGCACATAAGTCTCTATGAAACAGAGAGAGGGAATTGGAATGGACAATGATATAGTTACTTTGGCGCCATTACAGATGTGAAAATATCTCTTATGTACCTCTGGAGTCTCCAGTTCATGGAAACTGTCTTCTACAGCTTCTCTGTCTTCCCTACGCTCTGAGTGTTGTTCCATCAAAGGCGATCCTTCTGAAAGTCTTGATTCTGTATGCAGATTACTTCCTCCCCCTTGAGGAGTTGATGGTGTGCTGTTAGATTTTACCACACTCGACTGGTCGCTGGCATTTGAACTGTTGTCTCTTTTCTGATGGGAAAATGTAAGCTTGGATCAAGAAAAGGGACAAGAGAGGCACCAAAGAATCAACCAAGAAACTGCTTCTAAGAGGATACAAGGCCGGTGAGAGTTCCCTATAGTTTTGCTAGGTGCAGTTCTGAAACGAACAAGGAACTTTAATCGTTCGTATACCTTAGGCTTTAACCAATTTAACAGTCCATGCTTCCGGGTCTTCTTTTCATCTCTATATGCAATATCTTTAATCTCATGATTTTCCTCCACAGAAACATACAGATCAAGGTGCTCATCGTCCATCAAGTCCCGCCTCTTGTATGGTAGGTAAGCAAGCTACACATGCATTATCAACCAAGATTAGCCAAAAAAAGCTAGTGATTTTGTTTACTGGCTCCAGGAAAGCAATAGATGTAAAGTTCCACAGAAAGTGAAACAATTTATATTATCCCGGATATATTAGTGATTCTACCTCTTCTTCTCCAAATGAATGTCTCCTCCGAGGATTAAAACGATGAGGTAATCGAGATGCTTGCGAAGTTTTAGTCGACACCAGAATTAATTTCGTCAACCGTTGGATTCGACTCAAGAGAGCTGCTTTCGCTTCTTCCTCTTCTTCGAGTCTGGACTGCAGCTTGACTTGACCATCTTCTAGCTTTTATCATCACGTTATATAGCCAAAAAAAAAAAAAAAAAAAAAAACCNCTCTTAAATGCGTGATTGTAAACTGATGTTAAAAGAGGAAAGAGCATGCAAGGCAATGGAAAAGCAGATTTTTTTTTTTTTTCAAAATTGCAGCTCTATTAAGAAAAATCATCCCTACTCTAGTACAAAGGTTTAAATGGGGATGAATAAGAACAAAACAAATTAAGTTTGCCACAGCGCTAGAAAAGGTAAGAAAATCCACTTGCGAGCATACCTTCTGCTTCAGGAGAACAATATCATCTGCACCAATATCCTTCAGCTGAGGAACAGGCGGTACAATGTCCTGTTTAAGCTGATCCAACTCCTCCTTCAGTTGGCGAATCTCGTGTTGGTACTTCTTGATTAATGATTTCTCATCAATTATCTGCGGTTTTATAGAGTTTGAGACCAAGTAAGACTGTCATTACAAAAAAATAAGGGCTGTTGAAGATATGCGAAGAAAACCTTGTTTTGTTCAGCTTGAATCTCAATATGCTTTGCACGATGAGCAAATTTCAGTGTGTTGTGTGTTTCTTCCGAACTGCTTGATGCAGGAGTCACTGTACAAATGAGCTAGCATATCCAAAGGGAACAACGAATCAGCAAAGGATATTACTATCAAGATATGTGCTTAACGTTATCAATAAATTTTTACCCTGCTGATGATCATGTTGTGGGTTTTATATTTACAATAACTAAAGGACTGAGAACAGCTCTAGAAAGACTTACAGAAACTCGGTCATGACCACTCAGTGAGGACTGAAGGATTCTGGTTAACTTAGAGTCTCTGTATGGTACATGCGAAGCCCTCACATCCGTAAGCTTTGATATCACCTATAACATCACAACAGAACAGTCTTAAGTTCAGATAATAGGAGAATATTTAAAACATGACCGGATAGGCAAAAACCAAGGTTTCCGGTGAGGAGGGGATAAAAACAAAGAGTACACAACTGAGTCATTGTAAGGTTTGGACAAGCACAGATCTGAGACAAAAGTAGCAAGCAAAATGTTGTGAAGGGGAAAGCTGATTCTACGATGAACTGGCTAAGTACTAAAATGTTTAGACCTCAAGTTATGTATGTTTGATCTGCAAGTTTCAAGATACAGAGGGATGGAAGTGTACTTAATATTTAAACCACACAAAAAAAAATATATATATATATCAAAGAAGTTCTTAGATCTAACTGAGTCCAAAGCCTATTGTTAACCAAGAAATAACTGTGGTAAGGAAAAACTCACAGTCCCTAAAGTCAGCAAACTTTTATTTATATACGATCCTTCCTTGCGTCTTAAACCACTGGTTTCAACCTTTGAACTCTCGGAACCTGCCAGATCAACGAGGTTCTGCAAATATGAGAGTATGGGTAGTTAATATCAGATGTTCACCTTTCAAATTTATCAGACTACGCAAGGAATAAACAGGTTATAAGAACTGAATTCATTCTTGTGTTACAGAAAGAGTTGATCATAACCATATATAATATCACTGGATACAAGATGAGCTTACCAGCTGTGAGAGGTGTACAGCTTCACCTTTAGTCTTGTCACCTAAGGGACTACTTTCTATCGTCTGCATCCAAATGAGTTTGTCATCTTTCAGAAACGGTACAGCTATACGAGTTAATATGAAAAGACTAGAAATAAAATAAAGAAAGAACAGAAATTCTTTGAACATAATAAAACGTGTGAAAAGAAGAACATGGCAAACAGGTTGGACAAATAACTACTCATTTTTACCTTTTAACCAATAATAGTACTAGAAACGAAAATCGGATTTTGTGTGCATTTATCCACATCACAAGTGTAATCACGTGAGGAAAAAAAAATGATATAGCTAGCGGCTGCACAAAGATACCTGTATTTTTCAATATTTTAAAGAGAATTTTAACATACCAACGTAAATATTGTATGGCTTCGGCTGCTGAGCAAATTAAAATTCGTGGATCCAACATGCCGTTGCTCTGTCACGAGGACAAAAATTCTATCAATATATGGAAATTTACTATATCATGTCAAGGTTTAAGGACAATTACTCTCTAAAATTGCTCTATCATATTAAATAAAATAAAAAGACACACTTTTCAACGTTCTGTATAGCCCAAAGCAGGTCGAAGAGGACTACTTTCTGATGAAAAAATCTTTAATAAATGTACAATGACAGTCTTTATTGGAGTTATGGGGTTGTATAGACTATAGTAAACATATTTCTTCAACTAAAGGGAAAGGTGGAAGCACCACATACCTTCTCCAGCTGCTATAAGAGAAAGCGCATGAGCAGGGGATAAAACAACTTCTTCTTTAACCCCTTCGACAAAGGTTCCCTAGAATCAGTAATAGAAATTGGTTCAATTGAAATTCTTGGAGGAAAAGACACTCGTAACAATAGGAGTCATGAAAAGCTTATTATAAAATTCTTAGTTCAAATGATATTTATGAGGATCAACTTCAAGTCTGCTAGAAAGCAATGTAACCCAGAACATTGCAATGAAACAAAAGGCCACATTTTAACATTGTAATAGCAGAGTCCTCGTATCAAATTTCACAAGAAAAATAGAACCAGTATTTTTCAGGTATCAAACAGCCTAAACATGGTTCCTAATAAACGAGTATGATGTGAAGGTTTTAGGATTCTATGATAAGCACTGTAATATCAACAAAATATTACAAGTCACTGAGAGCAGCAGTACGCATGTAATCAAGAGATGATCTGAAGCTGAATCACATACCTGTTTGTCTTCTCTGATCCTCAAATTTTGTCCTGCTGGATTCAATAAATCATTGACAACCTGAAATAAGGTGGATCTTAAGGATAGTAATCTCAAAGGAAGATTAAAGGCAGAGTATTTCTACCAGTCCCCACTACTGTTGGAATTGAATATAGATAATGGAGCAGAGAAGAAAATAGGTAAATAATAGCACCTCGTTATAAATTTCCAAGTAGGAAATACGTAGAAGAAATTCCCGATTTGGTGTCTGTAAGAAAATAAATATGTGAGGTTGCTTTGCTAGTACTTAGGTCAAGGAATCTGACGAACCAATATCCTAAAAAAGTACCTCTTGGATAATGCTGAAAGCATCTTTCACTGCTAACGGTATAATTCCAGGAGATCTCTGGTCACCCTGACATTTGGACCCAAAAATCAACCAAATCTATCAGATAATATAAATCCTATGTCATGGACATCCTAAAGTTAAATGCAAACATGGTTCCATCTTTTGTAATTATTGTAGAAGGATTCTTACATGCATAGTGTGAGTCTTTCCACTGCTAGTCACTCCATATGCAAAAATGGTCCCTGTAGTTCGATTAAGATTCAATGTTACTATATTAAAAGCAACCGCTAAGCATATCGAAATCAAAATTGTTCTGAAGACTAGGTACAGTCAGTCTTTCAACATGCAGTTTCGGAAAAAGCATGCTAGTTGATATCAGAAATTGAGTTCTAAATACAAAGTACACTGGCCAATAAAATTGGTCTCTTCATACCGTTAACCCCCTCCATAGCCCCATTAACAACATGATGTGCAGCAACATCATAGACATTGCGTGTTGTGGTTGTAGGTCCAAAGACACGATCTGCCAGAAAGAGAATCAATCATTAACAGACAGAAAGACTACTTCAAGAAGACAACATGCAAGATCAAAACATCAAAAAGGAAGTATATCCAATGAAGGTCCCCACAATAAAAGACATGAGTAAAAGTTGAAATGCATAAGAATAACACTACTATCCTAAGTTTTGTATTCTTGAGCGATGTGCCCAAAAGATTATGAAACTGTTAAGACTAACCATAGGCATAAGCTATTGTAGGATTATGCTCATTTCGCACGATTGTTTCCCCATCTGCATACCATGCAACCTCCTCCCCTTGGCGAATTTCCCTTGGACTACGTCAAGGATAAAACATGTCAAACTAACAGAACAAAAATCAACCTAATATTTGCAAGCCTATACAAGCATATCACAGGCAACCTGAGTGGGCGAAAGCGAACTGTCACTGTGACGTTTTCTTTAGCCCGCTGAGCAGTTCGTGGTAAGGAATCTGGTGAGAAGAATTGCTGCTTGCTTTGAGCAGATGAAGAAGCAGGGGAGCTATGGCCATCGGTCTCTTGATAAAGCTTTGAAGACGAGGTTGTTGATGATGCAGTAGAATCAGCACCCTTCAAATTGCTAGACCCTGATTTTCTCGACTTTGATCCTTGTCTAGATGCCATCACAAGTCGAAGTCTAACCTCCAGCACAATGAAGGAAGAAGAAACGAATACAAAATTAAATCAATAAACAAACAAAAAAAAAACAGCGATATCTCCTCAATGCTCAAGCTTAACACAGTAACAATCTGGAATGTCTCCACAAATATTACTCTTTGACATCTTCATGAACTTAAGCTCCAAACTTAAATTAAGGCGATTAAGTTTCTAAAACATTTTACTAGGAGACGAGCTCTTTACCAATCAAACAAAAGAAAGAAAGCTCATGAAGCGACTAGTAAAATATAATTAGCGAAAGCATAAAGCATTCCCCATTTTTAAGCAATTAAAGGTTCCAGACATCTCAGGAAATGAACAAAACTGACGACAATAACTAAGAACAGTGAAAAGTGGGCAGTTTCATTAAGGTAGTGTGTAGCTTTCCAGGAAATGAAATTGCTGAAAAGTGAATTCCACCAACAAGCAGTAAAGCTAAAAGCACAGAGGAAGAGAGAAAAAAATGCCTAAACTTACGCAAGTAGGTCCCTCTTTTCTCACAGTTCATGCTCAAGTCAGAAAAGGTTGCAATTAAAAAATTGGGGCAAAAAGTATGAAAACAATTAAAGAAATAAACGGTGACGTGAAACGAATCATGGAATCACAATCGCAGGAAGGTAGAAGAAGAAGAAGACAAATGTACAATTCAGAAACCCCAATCGCTACTATGTAAGAGTTGGGGAAGAATGGTGGGTTTGGGTTGAATTATCACCGGATTTCTCGGAAACCTAACGGCATTTTACAAAATTCGATAAGAAGACAGAGAAAAAAAGAGAGAACAATGAGTACCTCGAGTGAATCAAAGGAGCATCGCAGCTAAAATCCGAAATTGTATGCAAAAGTAAAGAGAAGAGATCTCAGAGAGAAAATAAAGAGTAAGAGATTATTAAGTCGATTGCGATTGTAGAACAACTAGGTGTCGTATCAATTGTGGGTTTGGTTGCTCGTATAAACAGAAACACCATAATAAAGGTATAGGTGAGACTTGAGAGAGAAAGGAAGAAGAGCATACATACATACTTGTGTGTACGTATTTGTTTATACGTATTTGCCTTCACGGATACAGTTAGGAGAGAGAGTGACGACGATTTTCCTCTTTTATTTCCTCCCTACGGAATAAAAGAAGTCTCTAAAATCTGAAGGAATAATTTGATTATTTAATATTTTGTAACTCTGACTTTGGCATTTGATGGGAAGGATTTTGTTTTTATTTATTGCATCCAATTGAGATTCACGAGACTAATGTTAACATATTTTTTAAAATATATAAATGATGAAGAAAATTCGTGTTACAGAGATAATTAGAGATTTGAAGTGTCCCGGTCACAGCTTGGACCTACAAAAATGAAATCTTAAGTACTGAAAAATCCAAATCAAACTACCAACAATCAAAACCAACCTTTTTATTTTCTTAAATATTATCTGAACTGAGGATGTAACTCGACAGAAAATCCAATTAGAAATCAAATCTGTTTGAATTTTTAAATTTTCTTTTACTTTGTTACTCATATTTTCCAAAACCTTATCTTACCAAAACGAACCAAGAAGACTAGCTCGAGGGTTCACAAGAAAAAACTATCATTATTTCTTTGAACGAAGCAGAACATTAATTGAAATATATTATCAACATGTCTTTATCAAGATCCAGTCGGCGAACCAAAGGTTATTGTTTTAGATTTATTGAACATAAAATGAGGTAAGAGATTCTCTCTCAGACAGCGACTGAGGAACTGGTATCATTGAGAAGGCCGTAGAATGTGAAATACTCAGAAGTTTCTTTGAAGTCAGGAATCAATTCCGTCAAGACCCTCAAAATTGCAGCCAAATGCTGCAGATCATTCGACGCGAATGCTGCTTCTAGAAACAACGAGGATCTCACACTCGTCACCTGCAATTTGCATACACCGAATTAACTAAACCGAAACCAAATTTAATGCAACCAAACCGAAAATTATTAAACATTTAATGATATTTCCGTTCAATGCAAGTTAATGATATTTCGTTATCCACAACCGGACGGAAATTTTTAAGACCCAAACTGGACCTCAAAGAAATTGGTTTTAGTTTGGTCGGAATGGACTTAACCGCAAAATCAAAATAACCAAACGCCCACTACAGAAATTCTGGGAAATGAAATCTGTTAAGAAATCATACCTTATGCTTCTGCGCATATCGCAGAGCTTCAAGATAGTATCCGTCTTGCACAAGGGAGGTGATGTAATCATGGTGCAAGGAGAGCTGTCTCAACATATCAAGCCCAAGTTTCCTTATCCGGAGATTTTGGCGACCGCTCTCGAGAAGTTGGAGCGCGACTTCCTTTGATGGTTCGATTATCTGCAGCGGAATGTAATGTAGCTCTTAAGAACAAGAAACCTTTAGAGATGTCATTTGTGTACATTGAAGTAGAATTGATACAAACCTTGTTTGTGGTGAATAGCGACAGCTCTGCAAATCGTTTACTGCGAGCTAAAAGTCTGATGGTCATCACATAAATGTTGAGATCCACTTTGAGTTTCTCTGCGCTTATACTGCAACAAAGGAATCAACAGAAAAGAAACAATGAATTGAATGTATCGAAACTAAGTCTAACGCAAAACCAAGTTTCTTTAGTCTGTAAGCACAAACAGACAAAAAAAAAAAAAACAGCTAATTTTTACCTGCGAAGGAACTCGGTGATGATAGAAACTAGGTACTCAGATTCCTCAACCATGGTTTCCTCCACGGAAGCAAACACAAACTTGTAGAGCTCATCGGGTGAAATGGCTGCTGACGAAAGTTGAGATTCTTGCTGCTCGTCGGCACAAAACATGTTCTCTTCTGAACCAGACGGTAGGTTCATTTCAACTTCTTCATCAATTCTGCTTCCAGATGGCCCGTGTCTTTCGTTATCTTCAGAAACAGAAAGTTGATATAAAAGGACAACATGTGTTAAGCGATTGCAACTTCTTTAAAGCATTCATGACCAAAATCAACTTTTTTTAGATTCAATGGTTTTACCAGGAGATGCACCAACGGATGGAGTAGTTGCAGTGGTCCTTCCGTTCTTTAATTCTTTGAATGCACCAGCTTTAACCGAGAAGGAATACGCTGTGACCAGTACATCTATTGCCTGAGTCACCTGGGTTGCTGGTCTGCGTTCCAATATAATAGCCCTTGCTATCCCCAAGCACAGTTGTTTGGCCTGAAATCATTCGTACTCATTAACTGCGTAATACCTGTAATTGTCTATCTTCACAAGTTGTTGCCGAAAACACGAGTTTCATCATGCTTAGTTAAGCCCCGATGTAAGACAGAGTAAAAGAAAGTTTGAGACCTTATTTGCTTCCAACTTCCTTCGCTGCAGGAAGTCTAGAAGAGACGTCCTGTCTGAGCTGCTAGCGGAAATTGCCTGCAGCACACAATGTTAAATACTGAACCTTTGTGGAATATCTAAGAATTAATTTTCATGTAGATAAACCAACAAAAGCCAACTTGCCTCGAGATCCAAATTTACCCTCCATAGAACCTTGTTAGTCTGATCCAGAATAAGGTCTGGAACCAAAAAGGTCCATGCATCGTCATACATTACTAGGTTTTCATTGCTTGTAGATGATTCTGAGCTCTCATTTTCTTTGCTAGTAGCTTGAGATGATGTGTCGGAGCCCCTCCACAGTAAAGGAAGAGGAGCAGACACGGGCGCTCGAGAATCCAAAGATAAGTCATAAATGATAACAACCTTTGCATCGATTTGATGCACAAGCAATACATTGTCAACTACAGTCACCGACAGTTTACTTGAGTATATTGGTAAAGAACCCTGCAAACAAGAGCCAGCGGAATGACTGAAGATAGAACAGAACTTTGAACAATGATCTCATGCCCAGAAAGGCAGAAACACAAGATAAGGTTGTGCATCAAAATCAGAAAAGTAATTAGACACCAGTAACCAAGGAAAAGCAGCTTACCTGTTGAACGACTGCATCTCGGTAGAACCTGTATGAATGCAGTAGCATTGCCTCCCTGTCCACTTGTAAGCAATATATCCGGCCATAGCTGAAAGAGAATGGTAAAATTTTACTCCAGCTATGTAGTGTAATGAATGACGAGAAAGTTTAGGAGGAGAGGAGAAGAGAACAAAAGAAACACATAGAAGGAATCGTACACAGTAACTAAATGGACATCTCCAGAAGAGAGAATAGGTTTACTGTTTGTTTCAGATTTAGCCATGGTCATCTCAAACTTTGGTAAACGAACAACTCCTCCGTTGGAAACCTGGAGAGTTGATCAAATAAATGTCAGGCTCTTATCTAAAACTCCAACTACAGTTTTTAACAAAGCATTCAATAAGTTAAAACAATGTTAACTCAATCATAAAAGCTGATTGGCAACTGTAGCATATACATCATAAGGATCAATATCAAATTAACAGGATGGATGTGAATGGAGTTGGAAAAACTCTTTCACGAAGCACAATCTATGATTCTTAGTTTTGATTTTTATGTTTACCTGAAATGCACTAATTGTCTTGCATTGCAATCCTGATGCAAGAAGAACCAGTCGAGTTTCATGTGTATAGGTGTACCAATTCACATTCACTTTCCTAGTTTCTACCAAACGTAGATTCAACATAGAATCACAAGCAAACAAGTCCATGCCACTGAGATTAAAAAGGTAAAAAAAATATTTTCATTAGAACCTAAGAAATACAGGAAAAAGACAAACGATTAGCAAACTATTAAACATGTAAATCTTAAAAGAGAATAGCTGAAGAAACAACAACTATGTCTGCATCTCTTTTGAAAATAGAATTTGCAGACCCGAATTCCTGGAGGCTAGATATCCCAAGTCAAAGGATATAACTATACTAAAACGCAGAACAAGCCCGTTTAAAAAAGTTTTTTAGAATTCTCAACTTCAACCTCAATTAGTCTCTAAATTCACCTGCCAAGATTGCAACAATCTCACAAATGGAAATAGTCTTCTGCAGTTAAAATATGCAGAAAATAAAGAAAGCCCACCTGGTCTTTACTATCGCAAGATCACATAACGGAGAGTCGCTCCAAAAGAATCCAAGAATGCTCTCTGATCCTGCCTTGCATTTGTGGGTAAGCATCTGCTTGGTCTCTCGATGGAAAAACTGTATTTCACAGTCAGATCTTTGGACGGCCATCGCTTTTTTATCAAGAGAGAATCTGATAGATAGGATAGGCCCTTCACTTATAGAATCCACGGAAGGAGATACAAGTGGATCAAAGGGGGCTGTTTGCCATGAGAAGACCTAAACGAGAAAATGGGGAAATAAGCCAAGGATATGGATCATCAAGATTAATGAAGATATAAAATATGGTAGAAGCAAAATCTAGTAACCATTTCAAAGGAAAAGAAGAAGAAAAAACACCTGACTAGATGTGGTACAAATTAGCAATCTGTTGGCATCATCATAGAACAACCCCCTGGATTCAGGAATATCGCAGCGTAGGGGTGGATGTTGTACGTACACATGTGATAAAGCACCAGAGCCGGCACTTGGCTGTGAACTTGAAAGCCTGCTAGGCATACTCAAACTTTTTAGTTTTTCGAAATTTCTCAAGAGAACCAGACTGTAGTCCAAAATGATTATGTATGAAATAGTTGTACCACTTAATGATGAGACTGGGTCAGTTAAAGTTGTATTAGGAACATATCACAGGCAATCACTCAGAATCATTTCACAAGGGATTATTTAAACATATGAACATGAAAAGGAATAGCGTACATGTTAAGAGGTGCTGATAAATGCCTCTTAACGGGAAGGAGAATATAGTCTTGATTCAAGCCTTTCCTCGGATCTATCAAGGAAAATAAGAACATGATAATAGAACAGCTTAGTCTAAATTGATGAAGATAAAATGATCAAAGACACAGTCTCTTGCCAAAAATTCCATTATTACCGTATGCTGCATACAATTCTTCAGAGCAAGAAACTCTTTCAAGCACATATCTTTTTCAACCTCGTGGACTTTAGATGTAACACAGCTCCCGTAGTCTTTGGCCTGTGACAAATGCAGTTTTTTAACAAAGATTACATGTTCAAGACACAAGCCACAAGTAAGAAAAAGTGTTGCCTTCACAGTTAACGCAATATAGTTTTACTCTCTCCAACTAACTCATTCTTTAATACTGATGTCGTGCTTTAACACTAGCAAAGCTAACACAAAATTCATTATGAAACCTACGAGATTGGCAATCATCAGAAAAAGGAAAAATCAAGGAATGAATAGGTTTGTGATAACACTTATCAGAATCTGAAATACAACAATGCAAACAAAACAGAAAACAAGGTAACTGGAGCTGTCGAGCAAACCTGCTTAGAACAAGTGGTTAAAATCCGACCAAGTGTAGAAGCGGTGGCGGAATTCTTTTCTTTCATGCCTGCATTTCTCAAGCTGAGAGGAAAGCTAGAAGTGCTTTCAAACCAAAAAATCAGTTCAAGAAAAACAAACACACACTTAAGTAATATATCCCAATCATGATTGCTAACACAACAAAGCCACATCCATTACAGCGAATCGGACAGAAATTTTTCATACAAGCAGCGAGATATCGTACCCAATAGATGGAATTACATAAGAGACCAAAAAGGAAATCGGAGATTACACGTTAAAAACACAGATGACCGCGAAGAAGAAGAAAAAAATCATGAAAATAATAAATGGGAGTCGGGAGATAAGAACAGAGAAGCGTTACCAGCGAAAACCCAGATGGAGATGAACCTAAGGACAATGATTAAGAAAATTCGATTAAGACAGAAACGCAGTAGTTACGAGTTTGATGCAAACAGTCAGCTTGTCTCGTCGGGAAATTGATGGTAAAGTGTTCTTCTAACGACGAGCGATCATCGTGTGAAGAAGACCGATGAAAAGGATCAACACGTGTGGATGCCTCTATATTTGGGCCTCGAGGCCCATATAGTAATTCGCTCAATTATATTTTTCGCATTCGATTGCAAGTCATTTCTGCTTCTGTTTGAGATATCTAGAGAGACTGTAGAATATAGTAGAATTTTCTCGACGAATTCTTGTTAATTTGATAAGATTGGTTTGTAGGATGAAGAGTTTGAAGAATATGGAAGCCCTGTTGTTTCGGCTACAGCAATAGCAGGCTAATTAGGTCAAAACCGATTGTGATGAGAGGCGAGAGCTGAATATGCTCATTGTCCAAATCTCACTATCATTGATACTCGTGGATTTGTTCTTAAGGTAGCTTTCTCTTCCCCTTTTTGTTTATCTGTAATTCTGTATCAAACTTTGTCAATTCGATTGATTCTTTTTGACCAGGCCAAGAAAGGAGGTCCTGATGAAATTCTATCGATGGTCAAGTCACTGGCCAGTACCCCACATCGCATTCACGATATTAGCCCTCATCGAGCTTGTCAAGTCACTGGCCAGTACCCCTCATCGAGACAGAGGACGACGTTCTCTTGGAGAACTCGAGCACTCCACTACTCATGATGTGGTCCTTGGACGGGGAGCAGAATCCATAGATGAGCTGATGGATAGTTGAGGTGATGCTACATTGAAATGGAGGGGAGAGAAGTATTTACCAAAAAAAAAAAACTGTGGAATTTCTCTTAAAACCTGCAGACATATTTTTCCTCTTAATATTTTATCAAGTTAAAACTCGGTATAAATTTTATATATTGATCGCTTGGTAATTCAGAAACGACAAGAACTACCAAGAAAAAATTGATGTTAAGATGAAATCACGAAACGGCCTATCCGCTTCGACTCGTGTGGTGTCCAAGTAAATCACCAAGAGTGCGAACAAGATAACTCCAAATGTCATTGTTTCTTCAACAACAGGAACAACAAAGCGGGTCCTTGGAGCAGAGAAGGCCCATGTCTTCTTCGGGTCAGAAAGAGAGTGTGACACATTCACTGATCACCCGATCTAGAGGCTCCCTCGACATGCACCTGCTGCTTGGTTTAAAGCACGATAGGCTTGTTGGCAATACCAGTCACTACCTCCAAGAGGGTTCTTAGATGATTTGTACGTATCATTATATTATTATTTTCTCTTTAGTTCCACTAGAATATCATGCCTGCCAATAAAGTGATTGTTCAGTAAAAGCTGTTCCTCTCAAGATGGACCTTTTAAAGGGAACGAAGCTGAAATAGAACTTTTCAAGGGAATTGAAATTAAATACTTACAAGTTTGGAAATGGAATGGCAATAAGTATCTGTTACGCAATCATCAAGGTTTAACACCGCTTTCATATAAGCAGTATAGGTATAAATGCTATTTAACTATCAAATAACAAGAGACTAGAGTAATTTTGACGTTGAAAACTGAAAAGGATACCACTGCCCTGGCATTGTCATCACTAAAATCAAGACCTTCTGAAACCTGCGCATGAGAAACATTTAGACGTAAGAACACAAATCCAGGTATAAGCTACCAATGCCATGCTCATAGGGTCCAGTACCTTGAGATTGGATTGCACTATTTAGATGAACACCAAATATAATATAAAAAACCAAGATGATCACTAAGAAAAAAGCAAACCTTTCCTCTACATACTGCAAGAAATGCAGCTCATCCTGTCTTAGAATCATCTACATTCAATCTCTTCTTTTCACGTGTACAGTCATTATATCCCTTCAAAACAGAATCGAAGTCGTCCTTGGCTCCTCCTCTTGGTTCTGCAAAGGACAATTATTTGATCGACAGAATTAAAAAAAAATGCATTGTTATAGGATTTGTAGCAACAATTGTTACTCACCAATAAAAAGCTCCTTTTTGGAGCAAAGCCGAGACCATTGTCCAGTTTCCTGCCAACGCGTGCTGAGTTTTTCCATCAACTTATAGCTTGGAAAGAATACGAGAGAGCCACATGGTACAGTATTGAAAATTTCTTCCAACGATTTCCCTAGAGAATCCTACAAATTAAAGCAGAGCAATATTACAAGAAGAATACATTTACAGGAAACAAAATGAGCATGAAATAGTACCTGGAATGTCAATGCATCAGCTGTTTTATAACTTGCATTTAGAGGA
>OVBJ01000371.1:0-55000 GCA_900406535.1 Noccaea bulbosa
TTCATATATTTTATGCTTTTAAATACATAACTAATTACTTTTGGTTTTTTTATTTTCCACTTGAATTCTTGGAAGATGTCCATTGCAACAAAGAGACACGTGAGATACTTGACAAGAATGTCAAGTTGGTTGTAGAGGAAGTTAGGGAGATGGTTGATGAGCTCCAATCTCAGCGGTTAACCATTAATGGATCTGTTCAACCAACATGTCTCTCTCAGCATGAGATAAATGCCCTAGTACTTGAGGTAAGTACACTGGTTATTGAGTTTATGTGGCAGCTGGTAGAGACAAGTTCAGATCTTTTAATTTTTTTGTCTAAAGTACTTGTGTAGAGATTGCGGAAAAGAATTAGGCATGCAAACAAAGTGTGCATGTGATGAGCTATATGTATGCTTTGATCGTGATGTTATCTTATTTTAAATTTACATTTTTCTTTGCAGAAATTGCCAAAGGTAAAGGGACACCGTTCTGGGTTCTGTTCACTTCCAGACCCTATGGAGGATTCATTGGCCACTCACTCGGCTACCTCGGAACATGAAAAAATGTTGCAGTTGGCGAATGAGAAGATCACAACCTTGGAACAAGACAAATCTGTGGCTAATGAGAAAATCTCCAAGTTGGAGATGGACAAAACCAAGAAAGACAGAAAAATCAAGAATTTGACAAATGTCACAAAGCGGATTATGACCAAGTTCCCGGATTTGTTCTCATCGGATGATGATGGAGATGATGAAGAAGAAGAAGATGAAGATGAAACTCAAGCGTAGATTTTTAAAGTTTGTTTTTGTTGTTTTAGACACTCTTAATTGTAATGGTCCAAACTTAAACTTATGTTTAATATAATTTTCAATTAACAACTTTTTTTTTGTTTATTTTTTTTAATAAATATTAAATTAGTATAATATATTTTAATATTATTTTTATTTGTCGGAATATCGTCGGGAATACTTTCTGACCAAGACAACTGTCAGAATTCGGTCACCAAATTTCTGGCCAATTTTCGACCTTTATGCCGACCGTTTTCCGACGCATTTAATGGTCGGAAATTCCCAACCGAGTTCCGACCGTTGTTTTCTGACCGGATTCCCGACAGATATATTGGCCGATAATTTCCGATCAAGTTCCGACCGTTGTTTTCTGACCGTATTCCCGACGGATATGTTGGTCGGAAATTTCCGACCGATTTCCAACCAATACAAATTTCCGACGAGCGATTTCCGGCTGATTTTGGATGGTCGGAAATCGATCGGAAACACCTGTTTCCGACCATTTCCCGACCAATATCGGCGTCGGAATTCAGCTATTTTCTTGTAGTGTATTGCCACTGTATATAGTTAAGATTTTTTGTATAAATAAGTAATATAAATTAAACTATGCAAAATAACGAATTAGAATTTAGAGAAAACTAAGATGAATAATAATTTAGTGAAATGTGGTCGGGTCAGATTTTTTTTTTGCATATACTTATTTATTCTGTCAGCATTTTTTGTAACAATATTGATAATATTGACTTATAGTTTTTTTTTTTTTTTTTTTTTTTTNGTATAGGTGATTTTTTCAACACGAAATCCCTAATAAAAGAGAATACATACTGATATGTCATCACATGATTCATTCTCATAATTTTTTTACTTAAGACAACATTTACTAAACTATTTACATAATATGTCACTGTAATAGTTTGATTAGAGAATAGTTTAATTTATATTACTTATTTATACAAATTTTAGCATCTAATTCTTTTCGTATCTTAGTCAATATATCAAATTAATTATTTTCTTAATACTATTATACATCATTAATTATTTATTACGGTGGTCCACTGATCAATATTATCAATATTGTTACAAAAAATGCTGACAGAATAAATAAGTATATGCAAAAAAAAATCTGACTCGACCACATTTCACTAAATTATTATTCTTCTTAGTTTTCTCTAAATTCTAATTCATTATTTTGCACTTAATTTTTGTTTTCCCCATAAAATTCGATCAAAAATTGGTTATCCATTTTCACCCTGTAACAAATGTTTCTAAAGAAAAGAAACCAACAAATTATATCATAAAAAGATGAAAAATTAATAGAAAGGCATTATTTGTAAGATAAGAAATTGAGCAAAGCTTTCTCCACCTCAACGGCCGTGAACGGTGTGTTTTGATCATAGGGAATCGAACAAATACTCAAGAGAAAAACAAATGACAAAGTCAATAGGAAAAAAAAACTCATCCAATCAGTTTACGTTGTTTTAATGAGCTGATCTGTTACGATTTAAAGATTGATAGGTCTGAATTTCAAGTTGCATCAAAATTCCGATCGAGAAACTGAGTCAACGTACGGCTTTTATCAACATATATATTACATCCATTGGTAACATCCAAAATCAGAAACTACAAAATCTTACCCAAAAAATATAAGAATCTAAGGATAAGAGAACCATATACGTTGCTTTTATCTTGTATGATATAAACATCCTCGTTAATTGTATAGCAAGGGCTATGCAACATTTTCCCGCATGTTCTGATTGAGAAGACCATTGTTTTAACTTTTAACACGCTATGTTATCTTTCACAAGCCTTCATAGGCTGCAACTCGAATGGAGTGATTTGTATCGTCGTCAGAAAAAAAAGAAAAAAAAATGTATGGTATGTGCAGATTTAGAGTTTATACTTTGTGTAGGGTTGAACTGTTGGAGTTAAATCTGGGGTGGCTTGCAGTGATTGGTTTCAGAAAGTGATGTGTCACTTCTACAGGTTCTGATCGGCTGAGCAATTGTATAAGGCTTGGATTTAAAAATAATGTGGCTTTTAGTTATTGTTTGGGAGAAATGGAGTGTAGCTTGATCAGATCATATTAGAGATTGACGAGATCGACCATATTGGAGATAAGAAAATCAAGAAGTTTATGTTTCTATTCCATAATTTAGGAAGTTTAGCTTTATATTAAATATATTTATTTCATATTAGATTAGGAAATTAAGTTGCCTTCATCCCTATATAAGTTTATACATCTTGTAACATTATTCTTATGAGAGTCTATTATAATTCTTACTAAACACTTTTGTGTTTTTTACTCTCATCAATTTGTCATGGTATCAGAGCATTCGATCCTAGTGGGTTATTCAAAAACTTTCTATGATCTTATTCTTTCGATCTTATTTCTTTGATCTTATTCTTGCGATCTCTTATTGGAATTTTCCTATTATTTTTCTTCATCTTTTCATTAAGAAAAAAAAAAAAAAAAAAAGAAAGAGTTGTTACGGGGACGATCACTTTGTTNTTACGGTGACGATCACTTTGTTGATGGGGTCACCTAATTATCCTAGCTACCAAAATTGATAGTTCTTGGAGCACAAGATTTCTATTGAAGATTATGCAGATTTATGAACATGAACCTATTGATTGGTTCATTCAAATTCGATGATGATGTTCTTCTCGCCCTCATGAGTTACATTATTATTATTATTGTTTTTTTTTTTAATCCGACTTCTCACTTTCGTGAGTTATTTTTCTACTTCGCTATCGTGAATTACTTCTGGACATCGCAATCGCGAGTTTTGTCCCTTCCTACTTCAAGAACCCTACGATCGGGTATAAACGTCGATTGACCTGACGGCCAGGTATAAATACCGTTGAAGAACCCTACGATCGGGTATAAACGTCGATTGACCTGACGGCCAGGTATATATGCCGTTAAAGAACCCTACGATCGGGTATAAACGTCGATTACTCAGAGCTGATATTTTGAAGATTTGTCCAATCTCACACGTGTTACCACGTATGAGCTTGCGGGAGGGTATTAGAGATTGACGAGATCGACCATATTAGAAATAAGGAAATCAAGAAGTTTATGTTTCTATTCCATAATAGTTTAGGAAGTTTAGCTTTATATTAAATGTATTTATTCCATATTAGATTAGGAAATTAAGTTGCCTTCATCCCTATATAAGTTTATGCATCTTGTAACATTATTCTTATGAGAGTCTATTATAATTCTTCCTAAACACTTTTTGTGATTTTTACTCTCATCAATTTGTCTGATCACAACAAACAAAAACAAAAAGAAAAATTATTGGAACACATATTGTACAACGTTTTCTAATGATATCTATAAAACCCAACTAGCTCATTGAGCATAACTTAATGTCGTCAGAAAAGTGAGCGAATTACAACCGATTTTAGCGAGTCGAGAGAAATTAACGAAGCAAACCAATCGTAGCACTAGCTAGAAGATGGAGGAAACCAGTAAGGGGCCAAAATCTGATCCAGTGAACCTTTGGGAGCTTGAAAATTATAGGCGGTTTTGGTGGTGAGGTCGTAGACACCTGAGCCAAAGCCTATAAAATAGATGGAGTTTGGTAGAAGTCCAGGGAAAGAGCTTGCCGGGACGCAAAATGTCTCGCCCTTTGAAATGAAGATGCACAGATCTCCAATGTCTTCAGTGTAACACATGCATCTTCCCTCTGTTGTCTCCTCCTCTCTAAACACCACGAACAGCTGCGTTACATATGAGACTTTTTTCGAAGCCAAACTGCTGTAGGCGTACCTGCATGCAAAAACCAACGATATATATATATATATATATATATATATATTTATATGCCACTAGCTAGCTAGAGAGTACTTATAGAGAGTAGAGAGACTAGAGTGTATATATTATATATATACACATACCATTTGACGAGGAAACGTTCATCTCCGGAAGGTGACTCCACGAGGTGTTCCATCTTGGAAGAAGAAGAAAACAGCTCCGGCAGCTCCCACTCAGACTCGAGTGGCTCTGGAAAGTTTCGAAACAGCAATTTATGGAAATCAGGCTTGTAGTCTTTCTTGTCGAAGTTAAGATCATAGGACAACAAGTGGTGGCCTCCAGGACCAGGCAAGTAAAACCTCTCATCTCTCTTGGAATACATGAGATTTGAGGTTGGAAAGTAGTCAAAAGGGGTTGTGACCTTAGTCCAACGCAAGTCACGACGGGGTCTACAGAAACTGAGTTGGTCACCCAAGGACTTGATGCCAACAACCCAATCTTCGTCGTCATCAGGACAAGAGGACATTGCCACGCTCCAGACGACATCAGTCTGGCAAGAGAGCAGAGGTGTAAGCGGAGGCAGAGTGAAGAGCTTGGGGTTTGATTTGCAAGACCAAGGGTTCATGAAGTCGGTGATGAGTACGCAGCGATCTTGCGGGTCACTGAAAAATCCCCATCCCTTAGAAGCTCCAATCCCTTTAGCCGAAACTATTTCTCCAGGGATTGTTTTTTCCGTGAGTTCGAGTAACTCTGCTTTGGCTGGGTTGAACAAAACCACTTCTCCAATGTTGCCGCCTTCCGGCAGCGGTTTTGCACTGACACTAAGCGACAAATATGGGCCTGTCATGGACGATGAAAACGAACGAATGCTCCTGCTCTTGTGCATCTGCCAAGTAAGCAACACAGAGATCAAAACCAATTTTGACAAAAGAAAGAAAAAGTAGAGAGTAAACCATATAAGACAGAACAAAAGCAAGAAAGAGCTTATTAGCTTACGAGCGGAGAGAGCTTGGAGAGAAGCCGAGACATTATTTAAAGATACCAACCAAAAAAACCCAAAATCAAGTTGATGTATTTGAAGTCTCTGTGATTTTCTCTACCTTTAAAGAAACCAATGGCGTGGATACCAAGCTTTTCTTTCCTTTTTGGTGAACTTTTTTTTTTTTTTTTTTTTTTGGGATTTTTNTTTTTTTTTTTTTTTTTTTTGGGAATCTTTCCAAGCCAAGGTAGTCGCTGGTCGCTACTAACAGGAAACACTGCTCTTCTTTCCATTTATTCTTTTCCACTTTTTTTTCTTTGTAAATCGTCTATATTTGTTGCACCGTTGTCCACTATAACAATTGGTTACAAAAAATATCATAAACTTGTTGATAGAATAAACTACTATCTTGGGGCTGATTGGTTGTGGCTGTAGATTTGGATTTTTTGTTGTAAGTTTTAGGCTGTAGGTTTTTTTGCTGTGGCTGTAGATTTTAGTGCTGTAGAATTTTAAGTGTATATATTGTATCATTAAATATTAGATATGTAGCATTAAAACAGAAAAGTTTGGATATAGAAAAAAAATTGTTGTAAAAAAGAATAAAAAGAAAAAGAAGAGAGAGGTTGTTAAAAAAAAATAAAAAAAAAAAAAAAAAAAAAAAAAAAAAAAAAAAAAAAAAAAATTCNAAAAAAAAAGAAAGAGAAGAGAGAGAATTCTCAAAGCACTAAATAATTTGCTCTAGAAAAATTGATTTTCAGAGCTAGTTTATTTCCTTTTTCAATTTTTTGGCTATAGTTTTCATTTTTGAATATAAAGCATGATTGATGTGTAATATGGCTGTAAAATATATTTTTGGCTGTGTAGAGCATCTACAGCCCTTACCAATCACCCCCCTTATCTTATTATATAAAAGCTGGATGTGTACAATGTGATTGCGCATGATTATTATAACTCATAAGATCGCGACATGTGTCACTTTTAGTTTTAGTCTTATTAAAATTTTGACATGTGTTTTGGTAAAAACAAAACTAATTAAAAATATTAAAAGATGTTAAACTAAAAAGGAAAAAAATAATTAGAAAAAGGTTAGAAAAGAGAAAATTTAATCGATAAAAGGAAACAAAAATTATTATTTTTCATATCCTAATGGAAAAAGGTTTCATATTCATCACATTTACACTATCCAAACACATATTAAATTAATTAAATAATAAAATTTAATTAAAAAGATGTTAGAAAAAGAAAAATTTAATCTATTATGGTAAAAGGAAAAAAAAGTTATATTTATCATATCCTAATAAAAAATATATAAATTATAGGATAAAATAATGAATATTATGTTATTGAGAGATCTATTATCGGGTTCTCAATATTATTTTACTTTTTTAAAAAATAATCATATATTTTTCAATATTTTTTTGTAAATTGTTTCAAAAATTTTAAAATAAACCCGCGTATACGCGGGGCTTAATCTAGTACACAATAAATTCTTATCCAACCATATTTCATACTTCTCTATATCTTACAGTAAAATCATTGAAAATGTTATATGTCAATCTTTAATGTTATTTGTAGTGCAGTATTTCATAAAGTTTCATTTTTTGGTACGTTTCATATTTATCACCCATTCCATTTTTGGTGGAAACATTCCATAATTATATATATGATGATGATTGTGATGATGACCCCATAAAATGATGATGCTGATCATGAGTATGACTGTATGAGATATATAACAACATGATGATAAACTGAAATAATCACCAATATCATCTTAATGTCATCTTCATCAACAGGACGCCATCATCATGCCATCCACATCATCATCTAAATATATCATCATCATCAACATGTTCATCAGCATCATGACCATATCATCAGTATATTACTTCTTTGAAAATGCATAGAAAAGTGGGAATAATGATTTTACTATAAATTTGTGAATCTACACCTTATTATGTTTATTACAAAATGTGACTAAAATAAACTCAATTCATATCTTTTAAATCTCTAATATATTTTTAATAGTAGTCCAAACCAAATATATAAAAAAGGCAAAACGATATTTAAAAAATGAAAATTCACTTTTTTCCCCACAAAATGTAACAACCTAATGGTAGAAAGTATTAGGGAATATATCAAAGTTGGAATGGATCTCAAGTAATATATAAGGGATATGGGTCACTCCACTCATTGCCAATTGGTTTTATGTTGGATGCTAAGTAAACTTAACATGGTATCAGAGCCTCGATCCACGCAATCCAACCCGATCCGACCCAAAATTGGTCCAATTATGGACGAGGCCCAAAACTGGTGCCGTCGATCCAAGCCCGAACATATCAAGATCGATGGCCAAAGAACCATCGTCTCGAGGGAGCGTATTAGGGAATATATCCCATATCGAAAGTTGGAATGGATCTCAAGTAATATATAAGGGATATGGGCCACTCCACTCATTGCCAATTGGTTTTGAGTTAGAATCACGTATAGTAATCAAAATTAGACATTTTGGTATACTGTACTTGAATAAGACATCTGGATGCCAAGAATTCCAGAGGAATAAAAAGGAATATAGATGATCTTGTATTAGATCTTGATTAGTTGATTAGTAATCCAAACCGGGTTGGTAAACAGGATAGAAGCAACACGGATATAATGAAGCAAAGGAGAGCAGTATACGTAGCTAGGTCGAAAACGGAGGAAGCCAGTACGGGGAGTAAGGAATCCTGTCTGGTGTACCTTCAGGATATTCATAGGGACCAGCGGTACCATTGGTGATATTGAGCGTCGCAAGCACACGGCCATTTAAAAAAATGGAGTTAGCGTAGAGGCCACGGCAGTAGTTGGCGTCAACGCAGAAATCCTCGCTTTTTGAAATGAAAATGCAGAGATCTCCAATGTCTTGTGTGTAACGCATGTTTTTCTTCCCACAGACTGTGTCCTCCTCTCTAAACACCAGAAATGTGTTCGGCTCTATAAAGCCTTCAGGGTTGTACTCGCAGTACCTGAATTTAACATGACAAAGCCAAAAACGTGTTTATTTACTAGTAGTTTTTTCAGCAATATTTGAGCAAATTATAAAATATATATATTACGTACGTACCATTTGACAAGGAAACATTCGCCAGAAGGTGACTCCACCCAGTGATCCTCCCTGCAAAAGGAATCAATCCACCCCTTCCAGCGGCTACGGGGCAGCTTGGGACTGTTGTGCAACACCAACTCATGGAACTTAGGCTTGTTGTTTTTCTTGAAGTTGAGATCCCAAGAGCACAAGTGGTTGCCTCCAGGAGCAAGCAAGTAGAACCTTTCGTCTTTCTTGGAATACATTAGTTTTGACGTATCCCATGACTCGAAAGGTGTTAGGATGTTAGTCCAGCGCAGGTCACGATGGGGCATGCAGAGACTCAGCTGTTTACCCAAGAACTTGATGCCAACGGCCCAATCTTCGTTATAAGGCTCAGGAGAAGACGACATGGCCACGTTGCACAAGACTTCGGTTTGGCAAGAGGGCATTGTAGTGAATGTAGGCAGAGGAATCATCTTTGGTTCTGTCTTGGAAGCATACGGGTTCAGCATGTCGCTGATAACTACCGAGCGATCTGCTCTGTTGGAGAAAAACCCCCATCCACGGGACGCTCCGACCAATGTAGCGTCGTAAAGCTCATCGGGAAATCTTTTTTCCGCTCTTACTAATTCGAATTTTTCAACGTCGAACAACAGGACTTCTCCGACGTTGCCGCCGTCCGTTGAGGGTTCCACAACGCTGCAAACCGAAGCACACGGGCCGGTCCTGGACGATGAAAACAAACGAACACTCCTGCTCCTCTGAATCTGCCAAGTAAGCAACACAGAGATCAAAAGCAAATAAAAGTAAAACCCTCTTCTCTAAGCATAAGAGAAATCCCAACCCTCCGATCCTTATCTCTGCTCTTCTTATTTTCTTAGGTAAAGACTTCTAGACAAAAAAAAAGTGGTCTCCTCTTTTTAACAAAACAAAAAATTAGAAAATAAACAATTTAAGACAGAACAAAAGCAAGAAAGAGCTTAGCTTACGAAGGGAGACAGCTTGGAGAGAAGCCGAGACATAATTTGGAAGATAACCAACAAAAAAAAACCCAAAATCAAGTTGGAGTCTCTGTGATCTTCTCTACCTTTAAAGAAAGCAGTAAATAGGCTTGTCTACCAAGCTTTTTCTCTGCTCTGTTCTTTCCTTTTTGGTGGAATTTTTGTTTTTGGAATCTTGCCAATCTAAAGTACTAGTCCTAACAGGAAATAATTAATTCTCTTCTTTTCCATTTATCTTTTCCACTTTTTTTTTTTCTAAAAAATTCTTCTATATTTGTTACCCATCATTATTCATTGCCATGGTCCACTCAATTGTTACAAAAGATGTTTTTTTTTTTTTGTCTACTCTAGTTTATTATTCTGTTGACTGTGATGATGAGGACCTCTGATACAAAAGATACGAGTTCTTGATCAGTCTTTTTGTTGTTTGTACGTTCCATTACATAACTACTACTTTCACCTTATCTTTTGTTTTCTTTTCTTTGTTCACTAAAATCATGAATAATTTGTTTATTCGGATTGACAATTCGAGAAAAGAGGAGGGGACGACTGTTCAATCGAAAATAAACGATTTGACAAGTATTGGATGTTTTCTCCAAATTCGAGAAAATATTTTGATAATGTACACGAGTATACTACAAATGGTTTTTGTAATCTTGCAAACATATTGTACACAATCCAAGAAAAGTGCAAAGCCACTCGTATCTACAAGATGTTGTTTTCTTTCTCTCTTTATGCATGTAAATATTTATATATAAAATAGAAAGAGATTACAAGGTTAGATAATTGGGGACCATAGAAACATTGCAATATGTTTGTATTCTTCCGTAAACCTATAACGTTTCCTATATGCATTTTCGTTTTATTCTCTTTTGGGTTACATATTATATGAATGAAAAGGTGTTTTTTGTTTTTTCTGCAATCGAAGGAAAATTACTACCTTCTTTTACTTTTACTCTGTTTGTTCTGATATTCACTTTCAGATTCTTCCCTTTAGTCATATTCGGGAAACATTGTGCGATTGATTCGGACGTGAAAATGGTGATGCGGAGGAGCCTCTAGATCCCTCAGAGTAAATAGGTGAATCAAGCAACTCCTGTAAGGCTTGATTCTCAGGAGGAGGGAACGGTGTTTCTGCGAGACATTGAAAAAAAAAAAAAAAAAAAAAAAATTTGAATTTTCAANGCTAAAACCAAAGTAGATTTTTGAGTTTTGAGAGGAAAAGAAGTTTAGGTTTTTACCGAACAGTGTCTTGAGAGATGGTTTCTTTGCTGTCTTACTCTTCCGTTTCAGTTCCGCTGCGTAAAAAGAGTTCAATGCAGAACGATTATGAGCCTTTGTTATAACCGCAAAATAACCAACGTTGGCGGAATTGGTTCTTGTGTGGAAAAAAAAAAGAGTTAAACTGACCCATGCCAGGGATATGGTGCTCATCAACGATCTCAAGGTTCTTGAATGTATAACCAAAGAAGTTTACATCTTTGGATGAGATCATCTGCAAATAAGCAAAGAACTAGTAAGAATGATGAACACGATTAAATTAAATATACATGCGAAAGAAGAAAAAACGGAAGGAGATTTATATACCTTCCTCCAAGGGCCAGACTTTGAAGAGGTTTGGCAAGTAGACGGCACCTGCTCATTTAAAATTTTAATCACTATTCGGAAAGCAAAATGAAAACTGAGGAATTGTTAGAAGAAAGAAGTTGAACAAACCTCATCAAACTTTTCAAAGTTTTGGGTATCAAGCTCATGCTTCACTTGTGGTATGTATGGAGCATTTGACTCGTATAGTCTTTCCCATTCAATTCCTCTAAACCAAGGGTGTGCCTTTTCATGAGAAACAAATCAGATAGCTAACGTGAGAAAACCATTTTTAAGCTTTTAGTCTTGAAAGCAAAGAGAATGAGATGTTTTAAGCACTTTGATTTCATGAACTCCTTTGGTTCCAAGCCTCTGTTCGACATTGCAGAGCAGCCTTTTGATGAGATCTTTTACCTCGACGGAGAGCTTAGCTTCATCGGGGAATTTCAAGCAGGTTTTCCAGTTTACAATCTGCAGAGATGAACTGAGCAAATATTATACTAGTCAAACATAATCGCGATAGGTCTTGGATACCAAAACATGTCTCAATACATATCTATCATGAGGACTCATAAAAAAAAGCTTATATCGAATTGAGAAATGATGTTCCAGAAAGATGTTTAAGCCAATGTATGCATACCTTTCTACATGTTGCCAGAGGCTCTTCGGAATAGAATGGCGGAAACCCCACGAGCATCTCGAACATGATTGCTCCAAGGGACCACCTGTTTCAAAACAGTTTTTAGACTATCAACTTAATAAATTATTATGTGTACAGTGTAAAAAACACAAGGGTCTAGTTCACTAACCAATCGCACTCCATTCCATACCCTTTCTTCAGCAGCACCTCAGGGGCTATGTAATCGGGAGTGCCTACTGTAGAAAAAGCCTGAACAGTACACGATAGATGAAAGGACAATAAGGAAAGGTCATAAATAACTGTAAAACAGAACACGTCAAGGAGGTTTAAAGAACAGTATATATTTTTCAAGGGGTTATATAATTTATTTCAATTCATTCTAAGTTGGAAAAGAATAATTCTTTATGGATATTTCAGAAGAACATCAGGTGGAACAGAACAGCATCCAGGAGAAGATAGAGATAAGAGAATCGAGTCCATACCAGGGTCCTTCTGTTTTGTTGCCAATGTAAAAGCTGTTCCTGCTGAGTTCGCTTAGGTCCAGAAGGAGGTTTGAAGAGTCTATCATGTTCTGCTGCAGGCTTTGTATTCGTATCAACAAGCTCCGCCTTAAAATCTGGAAAATTTTTGCTTTCCAGAGACTTGCTCAACCCAAAATCCGAAAGCTTGATATGGCCGTTACGAGTAATCAATAAATTATCAGGCTTTATATCCCTGGAATATCAGAGAAATTGATTCTAGTGTTACGATGCAAAATGGGACAGAATAACAACAATGTGAGAAACTTCAAGTGCCAGTTGTTAGGACCTGTGGACGTAATTATGCCTATGGATGGACTCGATAGCCAGGATTGTCTGTGCAACATAAAACCGAGTCTCATCTTCCCTTAAGATATCTTTTCGCATCAGCAGTGTCATCATATCGCCACCAGGGAGATATTCCATAATCAGATACAAATGTTCATCATCTTGGAAGGAGTAGCAAAGCTTGACGATGAAAGGACTATCGACTTCTGCGAGCACATTTCTTTCAGCTTTAACATGTTCCACCTGTATTTACCGCATTTAGAGTTGCTAATTTAATCACAACTGTACTTATAGAAATGCTATCATACAGTGCATTACCTGGCCTCTTCGAAGCATTTCGGATTTCTTTAGCTTTTTCATTGCATACACGCTGCCAGTAGATTTCTCTCTACAAATTCTCACCTGTACAGAAGTGACAACATATTTTACATCAATCGCTTCATAAGGCCAAAAAACTAGCTAGCCATCAGTGGCAGAGACCCAACAAAAGAAGCAATAATAAAATTCCATCTTTTAAATGCATGACTATATCGAAAGATCATGTAAAGATGAGACAGAGTATAAGCTAGGCTCAACAAAAAGACAGTGATAAACAAGAGAGAGAAGTACCTCTCCGAAAGCACCACGGCCAATGATGCTCAGCAGTTCAAAGTCATCAACACCCATTTTCTGTCTCTGCAGACGCATATACTCTATTTCCTTTTTCTCAAAATTCTTCAATATATTCATCTTGTCTTCAACAGGGACATCCGCATCAGCTAGGTTTTGTTCCAAGATGCTCCGACTGTATTCAAGAGCAGCTGATATCAGAAGATTCAATCTAGAGCGGTAACTAGTTAACTCTTGAACCAGACTAGTCAGAGATTTGTCAAGCAAACTAATCTCAACACTCAGTAGTCAATTATGAGAACGTACCGCTCTTTTCTTTCCTGCAGACTCTTCTTCTGAGTTTTATAATGATTCTCGATATACTGCTTTGCTGCCGCAACTTTCTGCTTTGTAGCATTTGATGGTGCATCATTCACTGGGGGTCTGCCAATATTCCTCATGTTTCCCTCTTGTCCCTTTTTCGTAGGGCTGGATTTATCGGGTTTCTGCTGCCGTATCTGGAACCAGCTCCTTGTTGACTCCGTTGCCATCGATGTAGATCACTGTTTCCGTTTCATGAAAAACCTTGAGAAAAGCAAAACCAAATGATTCGAAAGCAAATCAAATTCATCAACTGATGACTGATGACAAATTCTTGTCTAACAACACCCAAAATTTCGCTTAAAGATCAACTATTTCACACGAATTGGGTCTAATCACTCCACACACATCAACCTTCTGGATTGTGGATTACGCATGCGTATAAACTCGGAAGGCTCGAACTCAAAGCTTGTTTATACTCAAAATGAAAAGCAATCAAACGAAGATTCGAACAGTTACAATTACAAACTCCAATTCCGAATTAGGTATGAACACCAGGCGAGATTGGAGAAGAAGAAGAAAAGTCAAACTAGTCCCAAGGAAAAAGTCAAACTCGATCGGAAGATCAAATTTCGCCCAAGGATCAAAGAAACTTACATGAACAACAATCAGAGATTTGGTTTACCTCGCTCGAATTCGAACTCTTGCGTAACGCATTCACTTGCAAACGGAAATTTTTTGTTTGTTTGTTTGTTTTTAATACAAAAAGATCTCAAAAGGAAGAGAGCAAAACGGATTACGAACTACATAACGTTTTCGGTAAAGGGTGTTTTGGTCAATTAGTGTGATTTATTTAACTGAAGCAGTAAACGCCGTCAAAGTTACAGTCCCGAACTCACGATGACTTGATTGATTAGCTGATAAAACCGATTACCGGTTTATTACTATTCCCGAATGGTGACCGGCTCATTAATGGTGAATCGAAATGACACGCGTCCTTAATTTGTTGGGCTTGTTTGTCGACACGACGTGACAGCACGATCACACGGAGTGTTTTCAACGGGATGCTAACGTCAGGATCCCGCGCGAATTGGATATCATAAAGCACGTTTTATTGGTAAGAAACGATCGTCAGGCTTCCGAATGTATGACACGTGTAAAGAGAGCACAGTGCCAAACAATTGGGCCTAATTGAAAGCCCATTATATCATAGATCGGAATTTTTTAAGAGGCCATTGGGCCGAACATAGATATCATTGGGTGTTAATTGAACATTCGAAATGTATGGGGGTCTTTATACACAATTGTTGAGTTTTAAGAGGTGAAAGTTTGATTATTCACACTTATCAGTTTTCTCTATTTTGGATTTCGACGCGGATCTGTGAGATCTAGAGGAAGAAGAAGGTAGAGGAAGCAGACAATGGCATCCATGGCAGCAGGACCAGATCACCTCTTTAACCTGAGAAACAATTTTTACCTGGGTGCTTATCAATCGGCGATCAACAACAGTGAGATCCCTAACCTCTCGGAGGAGGATATCGTCGAGCGCGATTGCCTCGTCTACCGCTCTTACATCGCTCTCGGTAGCTACCAGGTTCGCCATCTGTTTCGATAAACGCTCTTCTTCTTCCGATTTCGATTTGTTTCGATCATGAGTGTGATTTACGTTTTTTTTTTTTGGTCTTTCTCAGCTTGTCATCGGCGAGATCAATGAAGCGGCCGCTACTCCTCTGCAGGCAGTCAAACTCCTGGCTATGTATCTATCGAGCCCTGAAAATAAGGTAATTCAGGGGATTTTGAGATATTCATTTGCTTCGATTCATGTCCTGTAACGTGTACTTGGGGAGATTTCCATTAACTTTGCCAATATTCTAGGATTTATTGCTATTGCGTAGCTTTAGAGATCCGAGATTGGATTTGGCTTCATGTGAATATGCATTGTTGAATACGTAGTTGTTGCTGTGATTTTGGTCAGGAATCAACCATTTCTAGCTTGAAGGAATGGTTGGCAGATCCAACCGTAGGAAACAATGCTACTATTCGGTTGATTGCTGGTACTATATTCCTGCATGAGGAAGACTATAATGAGGCTCTGAAGCACACTCATGCTGGAGGAACCATGGATCTGTGAGCTTTTTCGTGCTTTTTCCCTGATACAATATTTTCGTGCCACTATCTAGCTCACTGATTATTGTTTCTGCAATTTTCTTAGGCATGCTTTGAATGTCCAGATATTCATAAAGATGCATAGATCAGATTATGCAGAGAAGCAGCTGAGAGTGATGCAACAGATTGATGAAGACCACACACTCACTCAACTCGCGAGCGCATGGTTGAACCTGGCAGTAGTATGACTATCATATCAAATATCCATTTTTTGTTCTTTTCCATATGGTGTAGAAGAGATTTGTTACTGTTTCTTAATAATATTAAACTGTTGTGTGATCTCAGGGTGGTTCCAAGATACAGGAAGCGTATCTAATCTTCCAGGACTTCTCTGAGAAGTACCCAATGACAAGCTTGATCTTGAACGGCAAGGCCGTTTGCTGCATGCATATGGGTAATTTTGAAGAAGCTGAGACTCTGTTGCTTGAAGCACTCAACAAGGTTAGTGATAAACCATTCTTGGTATCATGTCATCAGATAGCTGCACTCGAGATATCTTTGACTAAACCCAACGCCAAATCAAAAGTTTGAAAACACTGATGTGTATGCTCGTTGCAGGATGCCAAAGACCCAGAAACTCTTGCAAACCTAGTTGTATGCAGTCTTCACGTTGGGAAATCATCTTCGCGCTACCTAAGGTAAAACTGATCCAGTCAAAATGCAATCTGTGTATGACAGTGCATCAATAAGCTAACTTATTCCTCCATTACAAATCCATTTTGCAGCCAGCTGAAACTTTCACATCCAGAACACGTACTTGTGAAGCGAGCAGCATCAGCCGAAGATAACTTCGAGAGAGCGGTTCAAACTTTCGCCTGAAAGGACCTCAAAATCCATGGTTCGAAGCTAGAAAGTATAACGAGTCTTTACCACCTGGAATCTGAGTTGCTTTATGATCTACCAGAAGAACTTATAAGTATATGAACAGTATATTTGTTTTTCCCATTGGATATGTTGCATTTTTACTTTGATTTCTCGCTGGAGCTTTTGTTGTTCATTGAGTTTCGAATCCAACAAAAACAAAAGATCTTGTTCCTTCAAATTCAGAATCTTCATAGCTGATGAGACAAAATGCAAAAGGCCAAACTTGTGAAAACGAACAAATAGAGATAGATCCAATGTTGCAAACAAATGAAAAAGACTACACAGACCCAAAAAAGGCCAGTAAAGCTTATATTATTAAGGCTAATAAAATAAAAGATTGTGCGAAAGGTACATACATAAATATATATATATAACGAATGGCTGCTTCCTAAAAGAACCTAAAGCCATTACAAAATGAATATCAATCAAAAATCTCATCATGTGATCTCCACTTATATAATATATATTTTATATATAAAACCATCACCATCTCCTACACATCTCCTCAAACACCATGCGGAATCAAAATCTCTGTCCATAAGGGAAATGAACAAAGTCAGTAAACCGCGATCGACGACGACGTTGTTGAGCCATAGCCATTACGGTGCAGCTTCTGCCATCTCCAAGCAGTCTCGAGACTCTCTTTGAGATTAGTGTGTTTAGCTGTCCAATTAAGTTCCTCCCTGATCTTGCTCGGGTCACTATAAACCTCAGCGTAATCACCTGCGCGTCTTGGCAAGTAATCGATCTTGATCTCAACACCGGTCGCTTTCTTGCACGCCTCCACAAACTCTTTCACCGAGCTACCTACTCAGCCACACATTTAAAAAAGAACAGTCTCTAAGCAAGAGTTTATTTATCTCTTTAGCATTGGTGTTAAAGCCAAAGTCAATACCTTTCCCGGTACCAACATTGTAGATTCCGACTTTGCGGGGTTTAGCCTTTTGGAGAGCTTTAACATGAGCATCAACCAAGTCAGTGACATCAATGTAATCCCGTACGCAAGTCCCATCAGAAGTTTTGTAGTCCGTTCCTTTGATCTGCAGATAAAACCAAAGAAGAAAAATTCATTTTAAGTTAAATGAAGATCTATGATTAGAGAAGATTGAAAAGGTTAAACAGTCCCACGTGAATGTAACAAGAAGGACTAATATAAACTTTTCTTTAATAAAGGAAAACTCAAGAATAAGTTGGCTCAATTATGTATTTTGCTCAGCTGTAAACTATTATCAGCTTCTTCTTTTTTTTGCAAACATTCTTGAACATGTTCTACAGCATGTGCCAGCTCCTAAAGGATGGATATTAAGAATCTGAAACTGATTAAAGAATCCAATAGAACCAAGCTAGTAATGACTGTCCAAAGAACAAAAGTCAAGACCCTGGCAGAAACTAGAGCACATTCTTCAAAAGGCTGATTTAACTTCAGACAAAGGTTTCATGAAATGAAGAAAGTGAATTACCTGTAGGCCAGGCATGATGCCACGTGCAGCATCAAAGCAAGCACCGGAGATTCGTCCATGCTCTCGCAGCTCAGGCCTTGGTGCTTCACCTAATCTTCCCTCTGGATCAGATCCAATCACATTGAAATATCTGGAAACCGATTGAAAGAGAACCTCATCAACCTCAGGGGGATACAAAAAAAAACATTAGCTAGAACTTAGAAGTCTCACACTAAAACCAACCTTAGGATCATAACTGCCATATTTGAGTTTTTAGAGAAATCCAAAATGATATCTTCTGCCATCTTCTTAGCCTTACCATACGGATTGATTGGCACCTGAAAACGACCGTGTTTAGTAGTTAGATCGCATGGAAGAACAACCACGCTCTTAAAACATTTGAGAAAGAAACAAAAACTTTGTTTCACCTGAGGAGTTTCCTCTGTAATTGGCATAGTCTCAGGCTCACCATACGTTGCACAAGTGCTGGAATAAATCAAAGTCTTCACTCCATGAGCAGCCATCGTCTCTAACACCACCAAAGTGTTTGATGTAATATTGTGATAATACCTGTAATCAGCGTAACCACAAAAGTTACTTGTTTTCACATCTACACAACAAGAAAAGATTCAAAAAAATATTGCCTCAAAGGAGGAAGAAGAAGCTTAGTATACTCACTTAAGAGGAAACTGTGTGCTTTCCCCAACATATGCAACAGCGGCGAAATGCATCACAGCGTCAAAGGCGTTCTCTGTGAATATCTTGTTGACAGCCTTTGCATCTCCGAGATCAGCATAGATAAACTGAAGCCTTCCAGGTTCCGGAAACAGTTCTTGCAAGATCTTGACTGCGCCGAGATTCCCACGTGATAGATTGTCCTGTTCAAAACAGAAAGAGATTATCATATCAATATTCACAATAAAAAATAAGACTCAAGTGATGAACAAAGAGCCAAGGAAGATACCACAATGGTCACTCGGTATGAATCTTTTAGAAGCCTTAGAGCTGCATGTGAACCGATATAGCCAGCACCGCCAGTGACTAAAACATGTGTAACCCCTGGCTCGTGGATAGAAAACTGAAAAAAAAGAAGTAAACACAGAACAAGAACAATGAAAGAAAACAATTTAGTAAACTCGAGCAATGTTCGTTTCACCAGAAATCTGAAGAACTCAGAGCAACGGAAGCAGTTATACCACGCTCGGTGTATTGAACGTAGATTGTTTGATCATGAAAATGCACAAGGCTGTAAGAGAAGCGGTCAGAAGAAACTTTCCCAAGTAATTATTTTTCTTCTTCGGGTCTGCGTAATCAAGTCCTACATTCCCAAAATCACCAGAGATCTGTTAATATTTGTATCCAATTTAAATAAAGCTTCACACTTTGAAACTCCTAAACCCAGAAGAAAACTTCTCAACTTATATCATCAACCAACCTAAAGTTTCAAACTTTATAAGAAATTAAATGAAAATTGAAACACATTATTGTTCGAGAACCAATCTCACCTCCAAGAGACAGAGATCTGTTCTGCCTCCCTTGGCTTCTTGCTCGAGTAAAAGTAAACATTTTGATTCACTTCAGCTCGAGGAAACAACAAACTGATCAGCAACTCCCTAATTCAGCTGCAAAAGACCAGACTTTGATTTCAAAACCCCAAAAGCTGTGAAATTTCTCAGATGAAAATCATCAGTTCAAAAACCTTAGCAACAGAACTCATTACAGAAATGCACAAAGAGAAAAAATCTGGAAAAAGGACTGACATTGATGAGAATGACGCAGCTGGGAAAAAAAGACAATTTTAAACAGATACAGAGTGTAAACTTTGGAAATTTACCGAGTTACAGCAAATATAAAGATCCATCGGAAGAAAAATCAGAAGATTCAAAATTTCCCGGAAGCCAATTTTGAATTCAAACATTTTCAAGTATATAAAAAAAAAAAAAAATAGACCCTAGATTGCGAAACTCTTGTCGGAGCAATGTCGGTCCCATGAAAAACGACAATGCAGAAATATCAGGAAAAAAAAAAAAAAAATCTAAAATGAAATAAGACTAACCCAAATAATATTTCGACGAAATTAAAGTGAAATTCCGCACGAAAGATCCTGATTTCATCAAACACAGAAAACCCTAAGAGAGAAAGAGATAGAGATGAGTGAATTATTCTCATAAGAAGCACAAACGGAGAGAAGAAAGCAAAAACGCAGAGGCTAATGCATAAATCAAGAATTAAAAATGTTAAAACAGAACCCCAAAAAAACGCCCAAAACCCAATAAAGCTGAAAGAAACGTACCTGGAAGAAGAAAACAAAAAACGGGCATTAATGGCGGCTCACGTGTATCCACACCACCGCAACAGGTCTCTGTGCAGAAATGAGACGAACCAACCACAATTTGAGGAAACCCCAGAGATTATCGAAAGCCGTGAGTAAGAAAAAAGAAAGAGAAATGGGTCGAATTTTCTTGTGGGTTTTGAGAAAGATTCAATTTTTCACCTTAAAGTGAAGAGTTTAGAGAGAGAGACGAAACGTACGATGAGGAAAGAGAGTAGTCCGACCTCGTAGGCGCGTCCCGGTGCGGTGAGGAGGAGAGAGAGAGAGTCACAGAGGCGGAAATTCCTCGGTTATAAAGATGCTGAAATAAAAAGGAAAAAAAAAAAGTAATATTGTGAAAGGAATTTTCTTAACAATAAGATAAAAATATATTTGACTTTTTTGTCAGCTTTTTTTTTCTTTAAACATTTTTTTATATGAACATGACATGTAGCATGGCGCAGAGGATATGATTCTGTATAATATAATCAAGATTAACGATTATAAAATCTAACTAAATGTTATCAACAAATAAAAGTTTAGGTAAATGTTTGTTCTGCATCACATGCAAGGTTCAATTTCAATTTCTCTAATACTAGTATTAAATAACTATATAAGCTTATGTAGTTGTATACTAAAGTTAGTGTAATCATATATGTACATAATAAGATTTTATAATTATTTATTTTTAAAAAATCTATAGACCATATTAAATAACTAAATTGGATATAAATATAACTAAATCAAATTATAAGGGTATGATTTTACTAATTTTAAAGAACCGATCAACCAAGAAAGCACAAAGAGCTAGAGAGATATGTATGTATCATTTCCGTTCATCTTTTCAAAGTCAACGAATGAGATTTACCACATATCACTTCTTGTTATTTTTTGAATTCAAACCAGCACAAAACAAGCTTTTACATATGTTAATTTAATTTTATAAGGACGTTATAGACAAAGATGTGTAAACTAGTTATTTATGATAGTGTGTTTGTTGTGTTACCACTCGAACTTAAACTTGCATATTAAAAGTTATTTAAAACTTCATTCACTTTTTAAAAAGATAAATTATGTTCACACGTATTAAGAAAATTTTAATTCTAGTAGTAAATAAATAAATAAAACTAAGCAATTCTTTTAAACCAATAGTTATATTAGAAACATAATTATTGTCAATATCTTGAAATCTGAATTTTCTTGCTTTTAGTTAATAAAAAATACATCGAAAACTTAGAAAAACAAATGGAGTATTTTTATGAAACAAATAAAAATGTTAGAAAATGCATCTTTGAGAAACCGAGAAAGTAATAAATAGAGTTAGTTTAATGTAGGGTCTTGTGGTTAAAACATATGCAACGGATTTATTAAAAAAAAAAAAAAAACATATGAAACGAATACTATATTGATTTTTTATTGATTTTTTTAATAGTTGATGTTTTAGGAAAATGCAAACAAAATACATCAAAACATATTTTTTCTAAAACATCAATTATTAAGAAACAGACAGAGTAATAGGTTTGTTAGAGATATTACTTTGATCTGTATTGGAAGCTTTGAACTACTATTTGATAAACACTTCAAGAAAATAACAATAAATTATTTAAGGTAATTTTCTAGGGAAGAGCTTTTTATGATAATAAAAGCAGGATCAGCCAATAAGACTGCCGCACTTGTAATGCTCTGGTAACTGTGTGTGGAGACCAACTCCCATCTTGCTGACATGTCGGCAAAGAATTTTAAGTGGTCATCAGATTCCCAATTTTCTTATAGAAAAATCAAATTTTGTTGAATTTTTTTTTGTTAATTAGAAGCTTGTTAGTTTGGCTTTGAGGAAGTGATTTTTAAAAAATAAATAGCAAAACAAAGCAACTGTAAGAATTTATGCCATTATTTTAATTGATACCAACTTAACAATTGGGTTGAGTTAAAGGAAAAAAACAATCAATCAGATGTATTGTTTTGGCGTTAGGAAATGTTAAAAACTCGTATTTGATACCAATTAACAATTGGGTTGAGTTTGCACACACACAAACAAACAATCAGATGTATTGTTTTGGCGTTAACAAATGTTAATTGATACCACTTAAGATATGTTTTGGCGTTAACAAAGGTTAATTGATACCAATTAACAATTGGGTTGAATTTGCACACACACAAACAAACAATCAGATGTATTGTTTTGGCAAACTCGTTCTTAATTAAACTTAAGCGTATATTACATCACAAGAACAAATAACTCTCATCAGAAGAACACAAATAACTCTTCTTTAAAAAGAAAAAAATCTCGAAAGTATTTACATGTTTTTTTTTTTTTTGATAAAGTAGTATTTACATGTTAGATAGTATGTTTCATTAATACAATAAAAGGAAGATAAGATAGATAGTATGTTTTGGAAGAAAGCTCCATCAAATAGTTTCATTGTTAAGAAGTCAATTAATGCTTGTTTTGAGAGTCTCTTGTTTTGCATGTAAAATTGTGCGTGCTATATAATTGTTTTACATTTTAGGAAACAAAAGGCAGAAGATCAAAAACACCATGTATAAGAAAAACTGTAGATGTCAGGTGTTGGTCCACATAAGCATGGTACACCCGTGATCTAGCGCCACGTATAAGCATTGATTTTGATGGCTTTAAATTGTCTTAAAACGCATCGTACGCTTCCCCTCAGACACTCACATAATGCGTTGTTGTCTCTGCATCTTCCTCTTTGATTTATATTGTCGGTTACAAATTCTCACGAGTTTTGAGTTTTTCAACCTCATCGGTTTATAAAATCAAAGTATTTCTGTCTATTTGCTTTAAACGTAGAAATTGTTGGCTCTTTGGATTTGTGTGTAGTATTGGTGTTTCATTTTGTTCATTTTGGTTTCGGCTAGTTGATGATTTTAAGTTTTTAATTCTTCAAACTAGCTACCGAAATTAAACCGGTAATAAAGAGAAAAAACTCTCAAATTATGTGTGAACCTTACTACGTAAGAGATTCTTTACAACTCACCTTAACCAAACTAAACTGAAATTCTTGTTATCATTTTGTGGATAGAAGGATAATCAAGAATATTTGTCTTCTCAATAATTACTATTAAAGTTATATAATCAATAGGTCTTTTACAGTAGTATATATATCATTGTCTTTAATTAACTATTTATATACTATATCATGTTTTTAAGAAAAGCTTATTATGTTTGTTGCTTAGTGCTGCTGATAATTGATATTTACCCACCTGTTCTAACATGCTCAAATCACATTCAAATTGTTTGGTATCGCTTTATTTATTACAATTCTTTGTCGCACAAACATTATATTTTATTTATTTAAATTTTGAATACTCCACTGTCCATTAGGACTCGTGAGTAGTTATAATCAGTCCTAAGTTCCTAACTATCAAATCATCAGATACATGCATTGTTTACTAGCTGCATATAATTCGTATTCGGAAGAAATCATTATTAAACTGATATAACTTATTAATAATATCAAAACTAATTTGTCTGGTTTTATAATAAAGTAAACAGGTCCGAAAGCAATATAAATATGTGTTTGACTTCATAACATTTGACAAGTTTGCAAACTGCAATTGCAATTGCAAGCAAAGCGACCGACGACGACTCCATGCAAGCTGACTTTCTTGTATATCGTTCATCCACCATACATTCCCTCTTCTAATTTAATCTATTTATTTAGAAATTATAAATAAGCTTTGCGACATGCCATATTTCTATCTCTTCACGTCTCCTTGTCTATTTTAGTCCTTTTGGGTGGCTTAATGCACGAGGAGGCACTTTATCCCATTCGCATTCCATGAAATTAAACACTGAAGTATTATTAGTTTTGAATTTAATATGTTTGTTGATTATATTAAGCTAGTTAAATCCGCTTGACCGTACGAGTTTCAATACTTGGTACGTAAAACTCGAACGTTTTAAGGTCGAATCATTTTTGAATCGCAACAGAAGAAGCTTAGTTCCTTCTTCGTCTAGCTTGAACACCATTAAACATCTTGGTACCATTTAAGCAAGAAAGCCTTTTCTTGTAACGTCAGAATCTCAATAACTTACAACGCTCTGTGTTCTCTTCTTCAGATACTCTTTACAAGAACTCAACAGATTCCCCAGAACCGTACCCGAAGGCTCACTTCTCGAATCCACGCGCCTGTTCACGTCGTCCATCAGCCTCAAAACTTTATCTTGCTCAAACCGATACAAGACCTTAGACCACGCGGTTGTTGAAAATGCCCGTAGCTCTGTCTCCTCGATGTTGCCATTAAGATCAGCAAGAGACGATATCGCCAAAACATAATCGCCTTTCTCGAGTTTCCTGCAGAATCTTTCTTTGATTAGAGGCGATGGCGGAATCCTACTACTCCGTCTCAGATGCTCCCATGTCGCTTCCATCACTTCTTCCTGATCACAAACAGACGCACAAGATGATAACATAAGACTTCCAAGCAATCAAATGTTACAACTTTTTTTTCCTTTCTCATTTTATGTTCTTTTTGTTACCTTTCCTGCTCTGCTAGCTTCAAGTACCATTTTGAGATGGCGTTTGGCATTGAAATGGTATCCGTGGCGCAACATCTCTCGGTACGCGTAGCCGAAATCGTCCCACTTTTTTTGCGCAGCGCAAGCGTCAAGCACCGTGTTGAACGTGTACGTGTCCGGCAACACTCTCGATTCGAAATCCGAGCTGCTTTTTATATGGTTTCCGTCTTTTAACATCTTCTGGAAAAGTTCTCTGGCTTCTTCGAACAACCCGCCTTGTAGATAAGCTTTTAGCATTATGTTGCAAGTCACTAGGTTCGGGCTGCAGACCTCCTTCATTTTATCGAAGATGTAAGCTGCGTTCTTGATGTTTCCCGAGTCGATGCACGCTTGGATGAGGCCAGTGTAAGTCACCACGAGAGGCTTACTTGCAACTCTACATATCTTCTTAATCTGACATTGGATGGTAATGGTTAAGACCTGCTATCTTCTTGATAAAGCTTGAGGACTGACTACTGGAATCTACAAAATTTTACCATAGTAAGCCCTTCTCTACACCTTCCCGCACTACAGAGACAGCGAGCAAGGTCGTAGTAGAGAGCAGCTGATCCGACAATACCACGGCTTTCCATGTCCTCAACCGTCTGTATAGCCTCGTCGGTTTTACCTTCTTTCCACAGAGTATTCACAAGAACTGATCACAGGAAGAGATGGTTACTCTTCAGTGGGGAATCCAAACACTGATAATTCTGAAGGAAAAGTATAAAGAGTTGACAAACACCTCTGTATGCTAGAGCATTAGGGATAGAAGATTTCTGCATCTTCTTGAAGAACTCATGAACTAAATTGTATTTCTCACATGCAAGCATCACCTGCTTAGACACGAATACAAATACAAATCCACCACTCAATGGCGTTGATATGCAGCATTACTTGTTATAAGAAGAAGAAGATATTTCACCTCCATGACGAGGCCGTAGGTAACAGGAGAAGGCTTTTGCCCTCTTTGCTTCAACTGTTCCAAAACCCAGAATGCTCCTTCCCACTGCTTCCGTTGAACACATGCGTTGAGCACCTGTGTGGTGGATAAATGTCCATACATTCACATTAGACGACAGATATCTTCATAGAATGAGACAGTTATAAAATTACTAACCGCATTGTAAACAACAACGTCTGGTTCAAGCCGAGGATCCCATTTCTCAAGTGTCGTTGGCTTGAACTTCTTTTTAGGCGGAGATCTCACTGTGTCAATCACATGAAAGAGTTCCTTGATATGCCCAGCTTGTCCAAGTGTGACTGCAATTGCACGGTATGCCACCATATCCGGATATGATGAAATTTGTAACTGGTGAAGGAAAAAAAAAAAAAAAAACTCAAAAACTATATCAGAAGCAACAAGAACACATAGAGGCATGTCATAAGGGTTTTACCAGCATTGCATGGAATACATTGAGAGCTTCCACAGGCCTCCTCGACTTACCAAGCACATTTAGTGCAGTTGTATAGATGATTCTGGATCCAAAATGGTAAAATTTGTCAGCATTAAGCTTCTTTTTCCTCAGGACTTGAAAAAGTTTCTGGAGTTCTACAACTGAATTCAAGCAGGTTCTCAATGAAGTATACCACAGCTCAGGTTTAGAAAAGTCAGTCAAATAGTTACCTTAGCTTGTTCGATTTGTAACGGTCTTGCCTTTGAAGCCACTCGATGACTTGAAGAACTCGTCTCCAGTTTCCAAGTTTCCCTAGAAAGTTAATCAGTCTCATTATAGTGAAGTCCGTATATCTGATTTTTGCACTCCTGATCGCCTTGGAAAACTGCCACTCAGGCATGTTGATGTCTGCACCATTCAACCTAGCCAAATAAACTTCCTTAACATAAAATCCAGCTGAATTTGATAAAACAACTTCATGAGAAATGTACTAACCTCACCTCCTAATATCATCTCCAGTAGCATATAAACTAATAGAAAATTCAATATTTACCTCCTAATTTCTTTCTTCTATGTAACTGAACCAAATCTAGATAATAGCTTAAACACATACCCTTTTGCCAACTTCTCGATTCTGTCTTCCATTTCCAATCGTGAAGTAGCTGGCTTGTCCACTATGTCACTGGACTCATCAGAAAACCTAAAGGCAGGACTTTCCATGTCAAACAAGCTATCATCATCACCATCACCATCTTTCTTAGCACCCATTCTCCTGGTTCCACTCAATTTGCTTCTTCTTAAATCATGTCTCTCGTTGGCTAATCTCTCAATTCGCCTTTCTTCAGCGAGGAGATCCAATCCCTTTCCGTTGGAACTTCTCACAATCTCTTTCGATGCATCAGGGGAACGCTGATACTTAACCATCTCCTGCTTTGAGTAACTTCTCCTGTAACTCTCATCTTCTGGTGCAGTCACTGAAGCTTCGCCACTCTTACTCCATTTCCCAACGTTTGTTATTCTTCTCCTTTCTTCAACAAATTTGGAACTTCTCTCAATCCCTCTCGGTGTATCAGAGGAACGATGATGCCTTACCATCTCCTGCTCCTGCTTCACATACCTTCTCCTGAAGCTATCATCTTCTTCCGCAGTCGCTGAAGATTCATCATTCTTGCTCCATTTAACATCTTTGTCTATTCTCTGAACTCCACTTTCTTCATTATTACGTTTATCTCCACTTACCACCTCCTGCTTCACGTATCTTTTCCTGAAACTCTCAGCTTCTGGCGCAGTCACTGAAGATTCACCACTCTTACTCCATTTCACATCTTTGGTTATTCTCTGAATCCCACTTTCTTCAATCCTCTTGATACCTCTCTCATTATGATCATCGACTACCATCTCCTGCCTCGAGTATCTTCTCCTAAAACCTTCATCTTTTGGCTCACCACTCTTATTCTTGACCCTTGTCAACTCTGATCGTCTATCAGAAACCCCTTTTCTCAATTCCGAATCACCATTCCCAACTCCATCACCATCATCCTCGACTTTATCCTTAAGCAATCTGTCGAATTTCTTCTGCTTCCGCGCTGTTTTAACCGATTCCATGATTTGCAGGTACTGATCGAAACTGGGTTTGAATTCAAATCCTCCATCACCCGGTGGTTTCAGTCCAGCCTCCTTCGTGTTCAAATTCAAGCAGAACGTTACCTTCGTCCTTGATTTCCTCGAATTCAGACGAACGAATCGCCGGCAGTTGAAACACGCTTGAGGAAACACCGGTTTCCGAAGAGAATGCTTGCTTTCATCGAAGAACGACGCGTTCACGAAGGCATTCGTCGATATCATCACCGCCATTTTCGTATCTTCACTCTGATTTTTCTGCAACTCAAATTTCGAAATTATTCAGAGTCGTCGTTGAACCCTATCGGCTATCGTCCCGTCCGACGTGGCTGGACGAATAAAACTACTTGCCGTTTTTTCTATCGTTAGCGGGACGTTTTTTGATGAACGTGGCCCAACAATTATTGGGCCTAAGCTTTATAACCTTTACTCCTTTAGAGATAACACTAAAGTTAGTTTTTTTTTTTTTTGGTGTGAAGGTGGTGAATTCAGAGCACCTTCATTGTCGTCCGGTTCAATGAGGAAACAAGAAACAAGATATTGAGTAAACCGGTTTGGTCAGATTACTGGATTCATCGGGAAAGGTCAGCAGCACTCAGCACCGTAAAAGAAGAGACTTTTTAGTGTTGGTATGAGTTGAAACCAACGCAGAAGATGATGGTAATAATTATAGAATCCAATATTTTCTTGCTAAAAAAGGGCCTTCAACGGTTAAATACAAAAGAAAATGATGTAAAGCGAGTCTAATGAGTCATGACTCGTGTTAATTAAAAGGTTAAAAAGTATATGTTGGACACTTGGACCTACTTCTTTTGATGTGGTAATAATCATTGCTTAATAGCTTCTTTTTTCTTTTTTTTCATCTCATGTGTTTCTAGAATAAAAAGCATATACAGATTTTTTTTTTGGGTTTTAGCATATACAGTATTTGTTCTGTAGTCCTCGATTATGAGGAAAAAGTTAAATCTTGGTTTTTTTGTTCATATGCCTCAAGGGATCGGATATATATTTTGGTCTTAGATAAATCCGTTATGGTGTGATCGTCTTTGGTGGTAGTGGCTGAAAATGGTCAAAGAAGAGTCACGGAATGCTGTTAAGGAGAAAACAAAAGCGACTTCTCAAAGAATCTTACCGTTGGATAATAGACAAAACGCCACCTAAAAGATTAAAACAAATAAAGAATTTAAAGTAGCAAAAGACTAGAAAACTGTGTATGAACACTTTCACTTGTCGTAAGTCTTAACCATTTAGCAGAACATCAAAACGCGAACTTAATGTATGTAAAAACAACAAAGAGGTGGGGGGTTCTTGGAATTTGTTTTTACCCTACTTATGCGTGCCAAATAAATAAATGCATCTCTATGAAAAATCAAAAATCTTAAGAAATATATATATTATATTGAATGGAGCAAAAATGAAATAAAAGACAACAGAGATGATCATTTTTTATTTATACTATAGTAATTAGTAAGGATACCAAAGATGCATTACACAAAGCATAAACACACTTGGAAACAAAAGGAAACAACAAGTGAATACATGTTAAAAGTCTTCGACCGATCTTTGCATTAACTAAACATTCGGAAACCAAGAAGGCTTTTTCTTCTTTCTTCAGCCAAAAGTACTCTGAGACCATTGTACCTCTCAAAAAGACTAAAACCCTCTTTAACTCTCTCTCTCTCTCTCTCCTCTCTCCTCTCTCCTCTCTCTTCCTCCTTCTCTGCTTCTGAGGTACTCTTAACTCTACTCTACTCTACTCCCATGGAGCTCTAATGGGTTTCCGCAATTTCCATTCTTTTCCGCTTTACTGCTGAGAATTTTTGCACAAGAATCATGGAGGAGTCTTCTCTTGTGCGTTTCGTGTTCGTGCTCTGTTTGGTTTCGTCCTCTGTGTTCTGTTTGGATGAGCCTGACCACAACACTGCCGCTTCTTCTGCTGTTTACATTGTCACTCTCAAGGACCCTCCATCTGTTCATTCCTCCGGCAGAGAATCGAGTGGCTCCAGTCACGTCCTTACATCTACTTCATCTCAAACTTACAAACCATTGTATGTAGAAAAAAGTCACCTCCTTTTTCTTTCTTCAAGTTTCAATCTTTTATCCAGTTTGGCAAAAATCCTCGCACGCTTCTCTTTGTTTCCTCTCGAAATTCTGAGGAATCGCTGTTTTGGGTTTGGTCTTTTCTCAATCTAAAAATGGTCCGACAGATGTTGGAAATTCGTCAAATTTTGGGTCCCAGATTACTTGTTTGCTTGTGTATTTGGTCTTTTCCTGAAATTCTCAACGGATATAAACTCATGCCTGAATGAATTCGTGCTCCAAGTTGAAACCTTTTATGTTGTTAAAACGAATATGTTACCTTAAATGTCTGTCTGCAGGAAGGTTGTGCTTCAAGCTGATACCTTTGTGCCTGCTCTAATTAAATCTCTTTTGTTTATATACATATAGGAATCGAAACGCTTCTAAGCCTTCTATTATTAGAGTTCACGATTCGTTGTTGAGAAAAGTATTGAGAAAAGAGAATTACATAAAGCTGTACAGCTACCATTATCTCATCAATGGCTTTTCTGCGGTTATTACCCAAAAACAGGTACTCACTCGCATTTTCTTAGAAATGTGTAAATGTTAGTGTTTGCTCATTGTTTTGAGCTCATGAGTTTAAAAACCGTTTTTTTCCTTCTTTCTCTCAAGGCTGATAGACTCGCAGCTAGAAAGGAAGTAGAGAATGTGGTTCTTGATTTTCCGGTTAAGAAAGCAACCACTCACACGCCGCAGTTCTTGGGTCTGCCACGTGGAGCTTGGCTGCGTGAAGGAGGATTCGAATATGCAGGAGAAGGAGTTGTTATAGGGTTTATTGATACTGGAATTGATCCCACTCATCCTAGTTTCAGTGACAAAGTCCCTGGACATACGTATCCGGTCCCTCCTCGGTTTACTGGCGTCTGCGAAGTCGCCGCCGGTTTCCCTCCCGGTTCTTGCAACAGGAAGCTCATCGGAGCACGCCATTTCGCTGAGTCGGCTCTCAGTAGAGGAGTCTTGAATTCATCTCAGGACGATGCTTCGCCGTTTGACGGCGAAGGGCATGGCACGTAAGTGTAGTTTGGTTGATTCAACTAAACTAACCACCAAGTTGTTGACTCTGAGGCATTGGTTTGGTTTGTTTCAGGCACACAGCTTCTGTCGCAGCTGGGAATCACGGGGTTCCGGTGGTGGTTTCCGGTCACCACCTTGGAAATGCTAGCGGGATGGCTCCTCGTGCTCAGTAAGTCAATACCACAGACTGATATTTCGCTTTTGGGAACAGTTCATAGAGAGAGTTTAAGTGTATTTTTGTCTTTTCTTGTTAGTGTGGCTATTTACAAGGCATTGTATAAGAGGTTTGGAGGTTTTGCTGCAGATATCATTGCAGCCATTGATCAGGTAGAAAAAAGAAATTTTAAAACTTTGTAACCGAAACTTTGATGAAAAGCGGTTACGGATGGTTTCTTTCTTTCACTATCTTTTCAGGCGGCTCAAGATGGAGTTGACATAATAAACCTATCAATCACACCGAATAGACGTCCTCCTGGTATTGCTACGTTCTTCAACCCGATCGATATGGCGTTGCTTTCAGCTGTGAAAGCAGGGATCTTTGTGGTGCAAGCAGCTGGAAACACAGGGCCAGCTCCTAAGAGCATGTCTTCTTTCAGTCCATGGATCTTCACGGTAGGAGCTACATCTCACGATAGAGTTTATAGTAACTCGATGATCCTCGGAAACAATGTCACCATCTCTGGAGTTGGACTCGCTTGTAAGTCTGCCTTTTGTTCTATAGCGTAGCTTCTTTTGTTATTTTATACATTAAACCGGACCCTTACCGGTTTCTCATTTTTCTTTTATATTAGCTGGTACAAGAACAATGCACAAACTTGTTTTGGCTGCACATGCGCTTAGAAACGGTACAACTGTCATGGATGCTATATATGTTGAAGAGTGCCAAGATTCGAGTAGCTTTGATCAGAAGCTGGTGCAGGGAAAGATCCTTGTCTGCAGCTATACAGTCCGCTTCATACTCGGTGTCTCGACCATCAAACAAGCCTTGATAGCAGCTAAGAACTTAACAGCAGCAGGTCTTGTCTTCTATATGGATCCTTCCGCGACCGGTTTTCAGATGACCTCGACTCCGATGGATATCCCCGGGATTCTCATCTCCTCCTCACAAGACTCTCAGGTAAAATCAGAATCTTGAATATTACACTCTGATCAAGAATGTAACTTTGGCTCTTCCTTATGGTCTTAACGTGCAGGCTTTACTCCGGTACTACAACACTTCTCTGCTCAGGGACAATGCTTCAGGCAAGATCGTTGGCTCTGCTTCGGTTGCGAGAATTGTTGGTGGCATAAAGCCTACCTATGGCGTTTCAGCTCCAAAGGTCATGTTTTTCTCTGCTAGGGGACCTGACCCGGAAGACGATTCTTTCGATGACGCTGACGTAATGAAACCCAACGTAGTAGCTCCAGGGAACTCGATATGGGGCGCTTGGAGTCCTCTTGGCATCGGCACAACCGATTTTCAAGGTACAACAAGATCCTCATTTCTCCTTGCAAGATGATTACTCATTTTTTCGAGCTCTTAAAATGGCGGTTATTTTAGGTGAGCGTTTCGCGATGGAGTCAGGGACAAGCATGTCTGCTCCACATGTGACGGGGATTGCAGCACTCATCAAGCAGAAGTTCCCTCGTTTCACTCCTGCAGCCATTGCATCCGCGCTTTCGACAACGGCTTCTTTATCAGACAGAAAAGGCGGGCGTATAATGGCGCAACGCACTGTCTTGAACCCCGACATTAGCCAGTCCCCTGCAACGCCGTTCGATATGGGTAGCGGATTCGTCAATGCAACTGCAGCTCTCAACCCCGGTTTGGTTTTCGACATCGGTAAAAACGCTTTCTTGAAACCTTCAAGAACCAAAAAGCTCACCTTTTTTTTTTCTTTCCACACTAAGTGTTTTCTGAAAATGTAGGTTACAATGAATACATGAAGTTTCTCTGCCGCATCAACGGATCATCTCCGGTGGTTCTCAACTACACCGGTGAAAGCTGCTCGGCGTACAACTCCTCTCTTGCAGCCTCTGACCTGAACCTACCTTCAGTCACAATAGCTAAGCTCGTTGGTACTCGAACCGTCTTAAGATGGGTCACTAATATTGCAGCCACGGTTACAAACGAAACATATACCGTAGGGTGGACGGCACCGGACTCGGTCTCGGTTAAGGTATCGCCTGCCAAGTTTACAATCGGAAATGGTCAGACACGGGTGTTGAGTCTTGTCTTTCGAGCGATGAAGAATGTTACGACGGCGAGTTTTGGGAGGATTGGGCTGTTTGGAGACAGAGGTCACGTTGCTAACATTCCGGTGACGGTCATTTACAAGGTTGCGGTCTGAAAAAAATAGGCTGCAGAATTTTGTGTGAAGAAACAAACTTGAGAGAGTTGATAAAAAAGCTTTAGAGAGATGTGTGTAGTTTGTTTATGTATTTTTCGTTGTCCATTGATTAAGCTTTAGAGAGATGTGTAGTTTGTAAATGTGTTTGAAATGGTTGTGTTGATTTTGCTGATGATGCTGATTGAATTTAATCTAATCCGATCTTTGATTTTTGAGTAATTTACTAATTTAGTGCGTCTTCTTGAGATTTGTTTTTACATTGTCGGAGTAAATTGTAACAAACGATAGTTAAACCCCCGAAGCCAACGAAACCTTAAACTCAAGGTCCAATAAAAAAAGTTACGAGGGATATAAATCGAAGGGGCATTTTCGTCAATATATTTAAATATAAGAGAAAATTAATTTTGAGGGTTTCGCGGATCCAACAAAACTGCTTCTTTCTGGTTTTGCCTCCTCAGACGATACAGAGAAGGAGAAGACGTTGGAGACTCACGCAAGCTTAAGGCCTCTCGCGTTTTCTTCTCCGGGTTCTGGTTAAATTTTGAAATTCCGGAGGAATTTGATATTATTTGGAGCTTCAGCTGCCTAGCTAAGTGAAACAGAGGAATACAATTGTTCATCGTTGTGAGTTCTCTAACCTTTGTTTATGGCGGCTCTTATAATCTTCTGCTAAGTTTTTTTTTTTCTCTAAATTCATTTGACTTGTGATAGATTCCGTTGAGATATTCTGGCCCCATTGGTTATAACTTATAAGTTAATGTAACTTTCTTGTAGTAATTACTTTTTCCTCACTTTCTGATTGAATGGAGGAAGTTAGTGATATTTGACTCTTTGAAAAAGATGGCTGCTTTCCTTCTCCCTGAATCTTACATTTTGATGGATTGTTTTGTTCTTTAGTAGGTAAATATATATAAAAAATAAAAATAAATAAATAAATAAAGAAGATTCTTGTTCATATAGAATGGGAGCAGAAGAAGTTCCGAGTGTTCTTTCCAGCTCAGTTACAATGGACAGTGCTGAATTAAGCGACAGAGATTCGGTCTATGCCGTTAGAAAAGCCCTTGCATCTGTTCAAAATGTGAGTATTGCACATATGTTACTTCTTCCACATACATACATGACTTCAGTGAGTGTGTGTGTCCGTGCTATATTTTGTAATGATCTTGTTCTTTACAAGTATTTTTTTTTATTTTCTTTTTTTTTTTTAAATCCAGGGGGATTCTGACCTCTATGCTCAGCTTGTTGGAATCATGTACCTTAAAGACTATTCTGATTTCGATGCAGTGGCACAGCTTGAGGTGTGTCCTTCTCTCCATATGTCAAATCAATTCTTGCTTTTCATTCGTTGTTGCTAAGATATCTTCATTTTCCTTTCATTTGTTTTGTATGCAGGCACTCTTGAAAGTCCTACAAGGTTCTCTTTCTTGCATAGATGTAGTTCACCACCGAGATCTTCTTTCTTCTGTAAGTTTTTATTGCATGATCTTACAGTTGGATCCATATATACCTGTTTAAGACATCCTCTGAGTTTCATCCCATTTTATTGTGATTAGATTTTCAGGATGAGCTTGTGGGATCACAAACCTAGTGTCACGGATGCATTGGTGGACCTAGTCATATCACTGGTACACACAGCTCATAAAGCACTTCTCATGTCAATGGATAGATGATATCATCTGGTTGAAGAGCTTTAACATTTTGTGCTTTTCCATCTGTTAGGCCGCGACTAGTGGAAAGTATCTGGACCATTGTTTGAATATGCTCGTAAGTAATTTCATTCCACCTCCTTTTTCGCAACCTCGCGTACTCGCCAAGAAGCAGGAAGTTCTTCCACGAGTGCATGCCGCCCTTCAGAAGATTTCTTATCTGGTTCCTCTTGCTCCCTCGAAATTAGTGCCCATACTTGCCCAGAGAATGCCTAAAATACACATAAAGGACCATGTGAGTTTATTGTTTAGACAATGTAAAGATGAGCTTTATACTGGCGGTAAAACAGAATGAGAACTATATCTGATTGTCTTGCAGTTGGTAGTAGTAACGTATGTGGATAACTTGTTGAGGTTGGAGAATAGCTCAATCGGAAAAGTTGTTGGCAGCGTGATTCTTAGGGTGGTGATGGATAGGTTGCGAGATTTGGATGTAAGTAGCTAAAACATGCTTCATGAATAGTTTTTCATACTAAGTAAAGTGGTAAGTGAATGATATGCTGTTTTCAGCTGGAGATTGGGTGGGATAATATTCTCCAAGAGGACTCTAATAGAGGAATGTTTGATATGGAACTTGAAGATGCAGTTAAAGGAACTATGGATGAAGGGGGCGAGGTAGGGTTAAGGGTGTTTTTGCTATTTATGCAGAATCCAGAAACTTAAATCTGTTCATTAACAAATCCATTAATTTTGACCTCTAGTATCGTGGAGAGGTATATTATTATTACAATCATTCAATAAATTCATTAATTTTTCTATGCAGATTCCAGTAGGGTCTCTAAATCAAAATACTTGTGATGGAAATGTAGTCTCTGAGTTGTTGGACAAATTAATGGTCCTATCTTTTGAGCATCTTGAATCATGTCAAAATTCTGGTCGTTTGGATGAGGTATGGCGCCGAATGGTACTTGATCAACACTTTTTTCCCTTTCCTTTGTGGCAGATTCGTTAATCTTTTGGCGGTTCTGTTTTTCATTATTTTGGCGTAGGTGTTTGAAATCATGTTCAAGTCGTTTGAGAACTACATTCTGAACACTTACAAATCAAAATTCCCACAGGTAGGCATCATAGCTATCACCTTGCATGCTTACAGAATCCGTAGTTCTAGGCTTCTAGCAGTCTAGTTCACTGTCAGCATGAGGTATCATCTTGGCTTAGACTCACTTTGACTTCATCTGCAGTTCTTGATGTTCTATGCATGCTCACTAGATCCTGAAACTTGTGGTGTGAAATTTGCCAATAAGCTGTTGGACATATATCTCTCCAGCAACAAACCTCGGTTTACGAGGCGAGTTTCATATTATTCCATCATGTTTTATATTTTCTCTGCATGATAATAAGCAAATTTTGGTCTAATCACCACTTGTATATGGTTTTGTTTTCTCCCTTGAATCAACAGGATGAGTGCAGTGGCTTATCTAGCTAGCTACTTGTCTCGTGGAAAGTTTTTGCCAGCTTTTTTTGTGGCTAGCATGTTGAAAAGGTACATAAGAGATTGGTGAAAAGGGATTTAAAAGTTTCACTTTGTCGTAACATTGTTTCTCTTGTGTCTAAAATCCTCTAGATTGGTGGACGAGTGTGCGGATTATTGTCGAACATGCAATGATGATGTTAGGCCTGAAACACATCAAGTTTTCTATTCTGGATGTCAGGTATAGCCCAAGTTTAGAACCATCTGCTCCTTAATTCCTTAAGACCTCTTGTGTGAAATCATAAACGTCTCTAGTTACTAATCCTTGTAAATGATCTTATTCTTACCCTTATAAGTCTTGAATAGTTTTGCTATGCTATTATGTCATGTATCGGTTAAAGTCGTTACTTTTCTGTGACTGTAGGCAATCTTGTACGTGCTGTGCTTCCGGATGAGATCCATCCTGGATGTTCCTTGCTTTCTGTCGCAGATGGAGTCTATTTTATCTCACAAACTAAACCCATTGATGGTGAGTAATGACTTACATATCATTTTTTTTTCTTCTCATAGCTCTCAACTGTCATCTTTAAGTGGTCTAAACTCCTAAGTATCAAATGCATTAAGCTTGCATCAAATTCATTCTGTGTGAACAGGTGTGCCTTCCGTCTGTAGTTTCCGAGTTCCTTAAACAAGCCAAAGCTAGTGGTCTGTTCATCGTCTCAGAGGCATTCATTTTCGACGACTTACTCGAGTCTGAACACTCTCGTGCGTTTGGTGGCTTTGAAAGGCTTGATACATTCTTCCCGTTCGACCCCTGCTTGTTGAAAATCTCTAACAGGTTCGCCATCTTAAACTTTTGAAAGTCTTAGTAGCTGCATTGCATAGTTTTTACTCCCTTGTCTCACCTGTTTTTCTCTTCTTTTTTATACTTTTTCTTGTCAAATCTTGAAGCTTTATCTCACGGAACTTCGTGTACTGGTCAATGGTGAAAACGACATATGACGAAGGTGATGAGGATGAGCTTTGTCCTGAGGTCATAGTGAATGAAGATGCAGACAGTGACGATGACGTGGATCTTGATAACGAGGTGAACAAGATGTCTGTGACGCCTAAACACTCCTTCATGCTCGAAACAGAGAGGCTCTTGAACATGCCTTCTAGAATCAGACCATCCACGAGTCCTTCTGAATCTTAAGGAGGGATTGCAATTTTGCTAGTTAGGCTTCTCTAATATATAATCTCTTTGCAAGTGTGTGTAAAGTCTAAAAATACTTTTGTTTATGAACAAAAGTTATATCGCACCAAGCCATAAATTAGGATTTTGTACGGAGATTTTGGAAACATTTGGCATAGATCGAAGTTAGAAAATCAAATCGTAGACAAGTAGTTTGATTGCTTGTTTCTGGTTACATTCGGTTTGAAGAGCATATATAAACTATAAAGGCATAAAGCCAATGTGAACCAGTTAAGTCATTTTGATAACCGGTTATCTGATTTAATTTAGTTCAACTTTCAAGTTTTTGTACGAGCTGAAATGCTGAATAATTTACTCCTTTGACCTCTCTCGGTTTTGGGTTTAAATTGGTTTACTCTGTCCACAAATTTAGGTAATTGTCCACGAATTGGTTCGAAGTGAACCGGGAAATGCTCATCCGCTATAGACCGGTCCGCGAACCGGCTGAGCAATCTCCTCTTTAACCTCAGCGTCGGCGTCTAGCAACACTAGCTTGCTCGGTTTCGTTTAATCAGCAAAAACCCTAGAATCTCTTTCAAGCTCAACACCACTGAAGATATGCCTCCGAAAGCCAAAGCAAAGGATGCAGCTCCCGTAGAGAGGCCTATTCTTGGCCGTTTCTCTTCTCACCTCAAGATCGGAATTGTAAAATCATCTCTCTTTATCTTTTTTTTTTTTTTTTTTTAATATTGGAATCGAAGTTGAGATTCATTCGAAAGGAGAAATGGAACCGTAGATTTACTCATCGCAATATATTCATCGATGAAAAGTGTCTTTATTATTTCTTCTTAGTTTTTTTTTATTTTCCCGGGAAGATCTACCAACTCATACAGAGGAAATGAACATTGGTGATTCATGAGGATATGATTTGGTTTCATTGTGTTTGCTGTTACTGTGGTATTTTAGTAGGTTAATCCACTTTTAGAAACTGCTTGATTGTAGAATTCATGTGGAGAAGGTGATGTAGAGAGAATCAATCGTGCATGTAACTCACCATGGCTTTTTGTTTGTGGCATCGCAGGTTGGGTTGCCAAATGTGGGAAAGTCGACTCTTTTCAACACTCTCACAAAGCTTTCGATTCCAGCTGAGAATTTCCCCTTTTGTACCATTGAGCCTAATGAGGCTCGTGTGAATATCCCCGACGAGAGGTTTGACTGGCTCTGTCAATTGTACAAGCCCAAGAGTGAGGTAACTTTGTATACTTGTGCTACGATATAATAGGAACAGAGATGAGGCTGCTCAAACTGACTTCTGTATATTTGTTATGCCTCAGATTCCAGCTTTCTTGGAAATTCATGACATTGCTGGGCTTGTTAGAGGCGCTCATGAAGGACAGGGACTTGGAAACAACTTCTTGTCCCACATTCGTGCAGTTGATGGAATTTTCCATGTTCTACGTATGTTTTTACCCCTTCTTTTCTTTCTTTCTCCTAGTGCCAGCTTTAGTTTTAGTGTGGTTTGTGGTTAAAATGGTGATTAGTAACTTTTTGACTCAACATGTGCAGGTGCCTTTGAAGATTCTGATATTATCCATGTCGATGATATCGTGGATCCTGTTAGAGATTTGGAGACCATTACTGAAGAATTGCGGCTAAAGGTGAAAAAAAATCTATTACAGATATTGACCATCTAGATCTCTGAGCTCGTGAAATCCTTTCTTTGCATCTTAGTCCAGTTGTGTATTGTTTGTATTAGTTAGATCATGTTATTCATTTCATCCATTGTTGTTTAAGTTTCATACTAAACTATATGGTTCGAATTTAGGATATTGAATTCGTTAAAAAGAAGATTGAAGATGTCGAGAAGAGCATGAAGAGGAGCAATGACAAGCAACTGAAAGTCGAACTTGAGCTCTTGCTAAAGGTATGCTTCTGAATTGTTCGGCGTGCAGTCTTGTTCTGTGAATGTTCTTGGTCATTAATTATTATTTGGCTGAAAAGATGATTGTGCCTCTCGGGAACAGGTAAAAGCTTGGCTGGAAGAAGGAAAGGATGTCCGATTTGGGGACTGGAAAGCAGCTGATATTGAGATTTTGAACACTTTCCAATTGCTTTCCGCAAAGCCCGTTGTCTACCTGGTGAGTAATCTTGCATGTGCATCTCCTTCTGTAACACATGTTCAAAAAAATTCTCGCCTCAGCTTACAAAATGCAGAGGCATACACTATTTTCTGTGAAACTGTTTGATCGCAAGTTTAACCATAATGTATTCTGAACTCTATGCTTTTCAAGTTTGTTTCAGTTAATGTATTATCTCAGTGTAATAATTTTGAAGGCATATTGTTGGACCTTCTGTGATCATTGTTTGCTTTCAAATTTAACTTGCAGATCAACATGAATGAGAGAGACTACCAGAGGAAGAAAAACAAGTTCCTGCCCAAGATCCATGCTTGGTACTTACATATATCCTTTCATAAACTATGTGGAATAATAAGTTAACATTTTGCCCCCCTGTTGCTGCAAAAGTTTCTTCTAAGATGATGTGCTGACGCATTACTTCCCTTATTATACTTCTCCTAAACCCAAAAAATTATTATTTCATCGTTATGTAGGGTTCAAGAACACGGTGGTGATACTATGATTCCTTTCAGTGGTATTTTCGAAAGGAGTCTTGCTGATATGCCCCCAGACGAAGCAGCGAAGTATTGTGAGGAAAACAAACTGCAAAGGTTAGTAATATTAGAACGGCGTAGCCTTCCTTTAAATGAATAGTTGATGTTGAAGATTATTTTCTATATGAACTGTTAACGTGAATCTAATGGCCATTGCTGCTTTGACAGCGCTCTTCCGAGGATCATCAAAACTGGATTTTCAGCCATCAACCTCATATATTTCTTCACAGCAGGGCCTGATGAGGTATTACAATCCCTTTTTACTTGTAATTTACTGGGCTTCAGAACACGCTTTGGTTTCTATTTCATAGTGTATGGTCACTGTAAAGTGGCAATTGGTGCATTTACTTGAATCTGATGGTTTACATGCATCAATGATATTTTCTTTTGCAGGTGAAGTGCTGGCAAATACGACGTCTGTCAAAGGCTCCTCAAGCTGCGGGGGCCATTCATACTGATTTTGAAAGAGGATTTATCTGTGCCGAGGTTTGCCTTCTCATTTCTCTTGAATCTTGGTCATTTCACTAATTTTTACTCTCATTTTCATATTGGTGTTGATTTCCTGTCAGTGATTTGAATCTAAGCAGGCCTGTAAACATGAAAGTAGAATCCTACTGCAACTCATATATAGATTCATCAGTTTTCACAAGCAAATCAATTCTTTGTATGAGTAGTATAATGCTTTGTCTATTTCAAAGTTCTATGTGGTTTAATCCAATGTTGTTGATATCACAGGTCATGAAATTCGAGGATCTCAAGGAACTTGGCAATGAAACTGCAGTCAAGGTACTTGTCTAAAATCCCTTTCCTCCTCCCTTCAATCTCTTATTAAGTAGCCAATTAATGCATGGATAAATTAATCGTTCCCAGAGTTGATAGTGAAGTCTAATTTACAATCCCTATAAAATAATGCAGGGCGCAGGAAAATACAGACAGGAGGGGAAAACGTATGTTGTTCAGGACGGAGATATCATCTTCTTCAAGTTCAACGTTTCCGGTGGTGGGAAGAAATGAGATCCATCTTGTCTACTATGATCGGTATCCTCTCCGGATCTTGAAGCTTTATCCAGTTCCCAGAGAGGAACCAAACTGTATTTTTCTGTTTTTGAAACTTGCAGTTTTCTATTTGCTCACTAAAACACAAACAGTATTTTGTAACTCGTGTTCCTTTTTGCAGTTAGCTAAGACATGTCTTTGCCTTGAGACAGAGCATTAAGCCTGCTGTATCTTGTAGTACTCTTTCAATAAGTTTTTCTCTACTATTTTGAAACCTTATGTGATTGTGATTGAGAGACTTTTTGAAATAGACAACAAGTTCGTATGCAAGTGGAATGAGTTGTTGAATAATGGTGCAGGAAACAAATGGAAAAAGTGACCTTAAAAGCAAATTATATTTGCAAGTGTCATGACATTACAAGCTCCATTACTAAGATCTTCTGGATAAGATCATAATCAATAAATAAAAACAAAAGAACAAAAGAATTATTTTGGAGTTGGTCTCCTCTACACAACGTTGTGAAGAGTTGTTGATGCTGTTGGGTTCTTCTCAGTCTCTGAGGAATCTTGATTGGAACATGCTTGAAGAGAGCTCTCCGGAGCTTCTTCTACCGCTTGGCTGCTCGAAAACGAGTTTTCTCCATTCTGTTTGCGGAGCCAAGCTTCATGAAGCTGCAAAACATACTCCAAATGCCACAAAACTTCTCCCATCATTGGCCTGTTCTTCCCTTCATCAGCTAAGCACTTCTCTGCTATCTCCCCATACTTCTCCAACGATTCAGGACAGTGGTTTCCCCTCAGATTTGGGTCGATGATCGACTCGAGAGATCTCTGTTTCTGCCAGCTTAAAGCCCATTCCGCAAGATTGATCTGGTCTTTAGGCAAAGTCGGGTTTATAACAGCTCGAGCACAAACAGCCTCAAACAACACAACGCCAAAAGAGTAAACATCTGACTTCTCTGTCAACTGTTGCCTCCTGAAGTATTCCGGATCAAGATACCCGAAACTCCCTTTCACAGCTGTGCTGACATGAGTATGGTCCATGGAAGGTCCAGCTTTCGACAGCCCAAAATCAGACATTTTCGCCACAAAGTTCTCGTCTAGTAATATGTTTGTTGTCTTGACATCTCTGTGAATGATTCCTCTCTCAGAGCCTGTGTGAAGGTAATGCAATCCCCTCGCAGACCCTATACAAGCTTCAAGCCGCTGCTTCCATGATAACGGAGAAAGGTTGCTTCCAAATAGATGGCTCCTCAGAGTTCCATTTGCCATATACTCATAAACCAAGATCATCTCATTGTGCTCATCGCAGAACCCGATCAGAGACACAAGATGCCTATGCCTAAGTCTTGAGAGCATCACAATCTCGGTTTCGAACTCAGCAAGTCCTTGCTGAGAATGCGGTGTTGCTCGTTTTATAGCTACGAGCGTTCCATCTTCCAGCTCTCCTCTGTAAACTTTACCGAACCCTCCAACTCCAATAGCTAAACCGTCATCAAAGTTCTTGGTAGCTGCACGAATCTCGGCTAGTGTAAACTTCCTACCCATTGCAGATGCTGCAAGAGTGTTCAGTCTCAGCGAGCCACCAGCTGCTTTGGCGTTTGCACTACTGTTATTGACATGCAAGAACAATGGGCGCCAGCCAGGAGGATTGCTTTTGGAGTCATCTGATTTGTTTCGCCGCATCTTGCACAAACACACTGCCAAAGTAACCAAGAACGCTAAAAGAATGATAGTTGCTACACCTGCACCAACACTGATCCAAATAATCCGCCTCTTCGAGTCGTCCACCGAGTGACCAGTCGAATCGAACCTCATGAGATGAGCAAGATTCCCATTCTTGCTGAGCTTGAAAATCTCAAGACCACTCAGAAGAGCATCGGTTCCAGAAGCACCAGCGGATGTGTCAGGTCCGAGTTGAAGCCAGAGGACGTCGTTCTTAGAGGAGACAGGATCGAAGTAATCTTGATAAATAGCTTTGTTCTTCCCGCCCGCATGAGCATATATATCGAAGTTACCAGCAGCCGTCTGGTTGTTGATGTATATCCTGAATATCCTCTGGTTTTGCTTATCAACAACCAGCTCACAGAAATGAAGCCTGACCAGGTAATCGAAATTGGGATCCACTTCGAATCTCCAAGAAATGTTGAACCTTTTCTCCAAGACTTCCGTGTTCGACATCGTCCTAGCAGTTTCGTAAACAACAAGAGGAGCCACAGGCGAATCACTAGCCAAAGCGTATGTGATATTCGAGCTGTTCTTGACCTGTTCACCGGCGTTTTCAATCACCATGTAGCTCGAATCTGTTTCCCATGTCCTATATAGCTTAAGATCTTGGCTTGGACCTAGCTTTGGACCACCAACATTTAGCCTATACATAGTTTCCATCCCTCGTCCCCCCAAACCAAGCTCCACCTCGCTTCCACCCACTTTAGCAACAGGTTCCTTGAAAATCTTGTCAAGAACAGGAACAATCTCAATAGCATTCACAAAACCGAAAGATTCTTTCTCCGGGCTGAAACTCAAAACCAGCTTTTCCGGTCCGAGAGGTAACAGAAACTCTTTAACCAGAGAAGAGGCAGTAGAGTTGTGGCCAGAGCTTTGCAAGATGAGATTTTTATGCGCGATTTCTCCAGGGATGTTCATGTCAAGCATCAGTCTCAGACCATTCGCGGAAACGCTGAAAGAAGACTCATTCACATTGTAGTTTTCCAAAACGAAAGGGCTGAAATGGAGCCTAAGAAAGTAACTTCCTTGAGGTATACCAGAGAGTGTATAGTTTAACGTAGTTGGGAACACACGAGCAGACTTGTAAATCTCAGAAAATGCAGAGCTCTTAATCGGTGTCGACGCAGTGGCATCAAATCCTGTTGAGCTAAGGCTCAAACTGCTGTTTGGAGACAAATCTCCAACCCATATTCTTCCATCTGCTTTGGTTGAAGTATTTGAGCCACAATCCACAAGAAAGCTCTTGGCTTGGGCTTCTCCATAGCCAACAACACAAGTGAGGATTATCAACAACACACATAGCAGAAGTTGAAGAAACTTTTTCCTCAGCTTCGACATAGCCACTCAAAAGAGCCCGTTACAAAGAGACAATGTTCAACTACAGATAAGCAAAGACCCTTACCTAAGCTCCTCCAGTAATCAGAAATTTCCCAAATGTGTGTTTTTTGTTTTCAATTTCAGAGAAGAAGGCAAGCAGAAACCAATGGCTTTTTAGCAAATCAAGCCTAAATTGCTGAAATTTTTCTTTGAAGTAAACAAAATAAACCAAAGATCCAACCTTTTGTACTCTTCTTTCTTTTTTTCAATCAAGGTGCTAGATCTGAATGAAATACAACCCAGAAGAGTCCACAAGAAGTAGAGTCTTTCAGTTAAAACCAAAAACCCTGAATGAAGATGGAATCAAAGCGAGGAAATGAGAAACCAAGAAGAACAAAGATCTGTGTTTCAGCAAAAGAGGAAAATTTTCTGTAAGGAGAAAGAAACAGAAAAGCAGCGCTGATAGGGTTATCTGAAGAAGAAATTATGAACATGGGTTGTTTGTTGGAACAGATTGGAAAAGAGAGGAGAAAGAAACAATAATAAACCTTTCCTTGAATATTTGTTTTTTTCCTTCTTCTAAATTATAAAAAGTAATTTTTTTGTACTTTTTATTAAATTTTGTTTCCTGACTTGTTTTCACCAAGAAGTCAAGTACTCGGAACCCCATCACCACTAGGCTGGACACAAGTACACATTACTACCTGCCTAATACTCGTTTTGTCAATATAACTACTCGTTTATAACAAATCGAATAACGAGTCCAAAAATGTTATTATTTGTAAGTAGAAGACAAATATCAAATCGTAATTTTTATTCTAATATTTGCCGTTTTGATCTATCCCGTTTAATATTATTTAAAACTTAAATATATAATCCAAATGTTTATTAAATCCAAATCCATAATAATTGTTATCAGATTTTCTAACTTTAATTTTTTCTAAACCCACCAAATCTAGTCCAATAACAAATAAATCTAACAGAACGGGACATGTCAGATTATCTGAAATAGTTAATTTTTTACTAAGTACTTATAAATACAAATACTTGTACTAGCCGAAACAGATCACGGGTCGGTTTTAAAAAAAAATCGGGAGCAGAAAAACATGTCACAAATTTAGCAAATATCACAAATATGTACCTCGCGTCACATCATCAATTAATTTATCTATTTGAATTTATTTTTTCATTTATTATACATTTTTCTTATATTTTAATTATAATTAATTGATACAATAGTTTTACTAAGAATTTGAAAAGTCATTTTTATATAAAAGAACATTTATGTATTGATATACAAAAACTATTATTTAGAAATTTTAGATTTGTGATCATATAGTTTATAATATTTATCTTCAAAAAAATACATCAACTCAATATATTATTGAAAATACATTGATTTTTAAAATATTTTGGGATGAAATGAGACAAGACCAGACAGGAGGGGACATGAATAAAGAAAACTGGCAGAATTGTGCGTACTTCTTATTATATTTAAAGCTATAAAGAGACATAAGGAATGAGATGAGACGAGACAGAAAAAAAATGGGACAGGACGAGAAAAAACATAATGTAACAGGATGGAATAAGATGAGAATTTTGTCTGACCTTAATTATATTTAATTAATATGTGTATGAAAAATTTAAAATAAAAAAAATTACGAAATTTATTTTTTTCTAGCCAAGTTAGTAACAACAACATAAAATTATGTGCGAAACGGGACGGGATAGGAAGAAACGAGAAGGGAAAAAACAAAAAGTAATAAGATTGGACGGGAAAGAACATAACGGAAGAGGAAGAAACAGAAATAGAACATGATAAGACATGACATAATGGGATGAAACGGAACATGACGGAAAAAAACAGAACATGATAAAACGAGGTGACAATGAATGAGACAAGACGTGATGGGACGAGAAAAGACGAGAAGAAACGAAACGGGATAGAACAAGACGAGATAGAAAGATACGAAACAAATATAATAGGAAGGATCAAGAAAGAACGAGACGGGAGAAAACATAACAAAACTTATGCCCACAATTTTTATTTAATTACTATGCATATGATATTTTTGAAAAACAAAATTAAATTACAAAACTTGATATCATCAGTTATAACAATGTAAAATTTCGCGCGAAGCGCGGATCATTTCCTAGTACACAATAAACGTTTGAATTAAGTTACATAATAATTCTCATTTCTTAAGATAGAAAAAGAATAAAATATAAAGATTCTTAGACAAAAAAAAATGGAGAAAGAGACAAAAGATAAGAGCGGTGGCAATAATATGGAAGTGGGTCACATGCACCTGTCCGGTAGATCATCAGCATTTCATTAAATAAAACCTTCTACGAGAAATTCCAATAGTACCATTGATGCAACATACGTCTCCATCGAGTTATGTGAAGGTCGTTCTTGTCTTTTTGATGTTCACTTGGTCCGTACCGTCCCAAGAAGTACTTTACTACGGAAAAAAAACAACATTTGTTCACATATCATATTCAAAAATCACATCTTTATGCTTTTTTTTTTTTTTTTTAAATTATTAGAATTTTATAAACACTATGCTTTTGTCCCTCTATTCATTCTTATCTTTTTAACGGCTCATATAATAATAATGTGACAATTAAGCGTGTAAGATGTAATGTAATTAAATTGGTTTGCCAACTATAAACTCGGATAAATGCATGGAAATTTGTCGCCTGTATTATTGAGAACTTTACATTTTTGTTTTATTGAAGTTATCCTTTTTGGGGTAGTTGACCAAAAAAAAAAAAAAAAAATCCTTTTTGGGGTAAGTTTCTTGCTTCATGAGCAAATCAGGAGACGGTAAATCCAATAGAATTATATTCTTTACATTCAAACCTTAAGAAAAAAATAAATACAACAATGAGAAAAGAAAGAACGAAGTCATGAAGACAATACAAGTCAGATTGAAAAAAAAAAAAGAAACAAAGTGATATTATAGTCATATGAGGACATCAATGGGAGGTCTTGGTTCAGAAGAACCAGAGACGACTTCATCTTCTTCAGATGATCCATACAACAAAGTCTTCACTTCAGCTATAATAAGCTGAGTAAGCAACAATCCAGAGATCAAAGCGGCAGTCATCAACATGTAAAACACAGCATCCCAACTAATCGCAGCGATGTAACCCGTAAGAACAGGTCCAATAGCTGCACCAACTGATCCTGTTCCATCTATAATAGCAGTCACCGTAGCCAAAGCCCTAGCATTGCCTTTAAGCGACTTGTGAGTACCAAGATCAGCTGCAACCGCGGTTGTGATCAAAGCATAAGGTCCATTAACAAATACTCCAGCGATGAACATAAGGATGATGTTGATTGTCATCGAAACATGACCGTATGTTCTGTACAGAAACAGAGCTGGGATCGTCAAGTAGATGAATCCTCCGGCTGTGATTGCTCTCCCGTCGAGCTGATCAGAGAAATAACCAGCTAAGACCCCTCCAACCACACCTCCAACATCAAAGAGCGTCGATAAGTTCCCTGATGTCTCTTGTGACAAATGCTCTCCTCCAATCTCAGTCTGGCTGACGTAGAAAGGAAGCCAATAGAGGAAAGTGTAAGAGACAAGTTTCGTGAAGAAGAGACAAAACGCAAAAGGAGCGACACCAGGGATCTTCCAAGCGGCTAAGAACCCGACCGCTCTTCTGTCGAATCCAGTAGTACTCATCCTAGAGCTCAAGAAGCTCTCTGTAATGGTGTCACCGAGTCTCGTGGTCGAATCAACTTCAGTTCCATCTCTCTCAGCATCAACAGCAGGAGGGTTCACAGGCAAGAACAAGTAAACCACAATGCCAAGAAACGTGATGAGCAAGGCAGGACCAACAAAAGACCATCCCCAACCGAACTTCAAAAGTCCGGTAGCGATCAAAGAACCAATGATGTTCCCTATAGATGTATGAGCACTCCACACACCCATAATCACACCTCTCCTCTTCTTATCAAACCAATTCCCCAAAACCGCAACCACACAAGGCCATCCGATAGACTGAAACCACCCTGCCAGTGTTTGGATCGCTAGGAAATAGTAGAAACTATGGATGTTTGCCCAAAAGGCGACCCCAAACAGAGCCGTGAACACTCCTGTCCCGATCATACCGATTGTTAGAAACGTCCTGAGGTCCAAACGATCACCTAAATGACCAGCGACGAACATTCCAACCGCGTAAACAGAGAGGAAAGCCAAATCGATTTGTCCGAGCAAAGCTGTTCCGTCTGGACCATCGAAAGGAGCCCATCCGCTATTTTCCGCCGCCTTGAAATGTCCCGTTGATGGTTTCGAGAGCGTTCCTTTGACGATGCTGTTAGGCTTTCGAGTTGCGTGGAAGGCAATGTAGGCCACGAAGGTCAAGACGAAGACCATTGCTTGGTACTGCTTGAAAGAGAGTTTCCCTGAACGCTTAAAACGTTCGAGGAAATGAATACCTGGTGGTTTTATCTCTACGTAGAGGAATTCGGATGAAGTCCAAGACGCCATGGTTGTTTTTTTCTTCTAGCTAGCTTCTTCTCTTCACGTGAACAAAACCTGAAAATCAGATCAAAACAAGAAAGTCAAAAAGACAGAACCAATGAGATTGCCTCTTTATCATCATCTCTTACAAACAGAAAAAGAAAAAAAAAAAATATACAACACAGAATTTGAATGACCTTTGAAATTGTGAAGAGAAGGGAAAAAAATTCTCTCTTTCTTCTCCCTTCTCTCTGTTTTGTTTTTTCTTTCTGCAACTTAATGTTTTGGAAGATTTTGTAAGGAGCACTACTTAAATAGTTTAAGGACGTGAGAGTAACTAAGTTAAAATTACTTAATCTGGGGCCTTTTTGAGATGTATTTTATTAGTTTGACTTTTGGTTCATATGATTCACTTTACCATCCTTCCACTTTTTCTAGTTTAAACTTCACAACATGTATGCACATACGGTTAATTAACCAGAAGTAAATATTGGAGAAGAATTCAAATGATGAGATCAGATTTATTAGAGGAGAAACAAGAAAAATGACTAGAAACAACAAATATCCGTTAGTACAATGGAATATACCCTAAAGCTTATATATAATTTCTTGAAAAAGAAAGCAGATGAGGAACAACAGACTGAAGAGCTGTTCTTAATTATAGTCTTTGGAAGGCAAATTTTAAATATGTGTTATCATCTTATATTTAGTTTACTAGAGATTACCAACTCAGCTTTATGAATGATTCAAACATGGAAAATTAATGTAATTTTGACTTTTGTGATTTGCTGCTATCTCATGCTTTGTATCTAGCTATCACGTGAGGTGCCTTTTGCTATTACGGGATTGCAACGACAATATCAAAGATTATGCAAGCCACATTATTATTATTTTGTTGCATTATTCTACTCTTTGTGGGCTTGGTTCAATCTTATCAGCATTCAGTAATCAGTACATATCTCCCTAACCACTGTCCTTCTTATCACTTGATTTTTAAGAAATTACGAATGTATATACCAAAAATAGAACACACAAAGCAATGCGATCTGCAGAACAACAGCGAAAACAAAGTGGATTGTACATTGGGATGAAAACACATATATCAAAACCAAAAGCTTAAAGACGCAAATGTTGCATTACTCTACTCAACGTTTGCTTTCAATCGGTCAGGTTATTCCCAAACCGGTCGGGAATCAAGTTTAAAACTTTAAACCCGAATATTTTGATTTCCGGAAGATTCGAACCATTCCTCTCTCTATTGTCGGACCATCACAGGGAGGGAGAAGTTAAAAACACGAGTTGACTTTTATTTTTGACTCACCAGTCACACCACTCACAACACGAGAGCAATGAAGATCGAAAAACAATCAAGCTTGAACCAAGGTACATCGGCGCTTCTCAATCCATAAACTTGCCAACATTTTTTTTTTTTTGCCCCCTCTAATGATTTAAGTTAGATCTCTCGTTAATTTGTTTCACACAGAGGTGAATCTATCGATAGAGAAAGAGAATGGTACGAATCCTAAGATCAGTAGATACTGGATTCAACGTTACGATCTGTTCTCTAGGTATGATGAAGGTATCAAAATGGATGAAGAAGGATGGTACTCTGTGACTCCAGAAGAAATCGCGATCAAACAAGCAGAGAGATGTCGTGGCAAAGTGGTGATTGATTGCTTCTCAGGCGTTGGTGGTAACACTATTCAATTTGCTAAAGTGTAAGAATCTCTCTCTCTCTCTCTCTCTCAAACACAAGAGAAGAAAAAGTAATGATGTATGGAAAAATGGTAGTGACTTGTGAGTTGTTTATTAAATCATATTTTTCATGTTTTATAGATGTTCTTCTGTCATTGCTATTGACATTGATCCAGTGAAAATAGAAATGGCTATTAACAATGCAATAGTTTACGGAGTTGCTAATAATGTGGATTATGTAGTTGGTGATTTCATCCACTTAGCTCCGTCTCTCAAAGTAATCTTCTTTTCTCTATCCGTTTTTTTTTTTTTTTTTTTTAAATTAGATTTCGTTTGACCGATTTTGCCGTTGAGCTAATATACAAGTTTCATATCGACATTTTTGCTAGGGAGATGTAGTGTTTCTTTCGCCACCGTGGGGAGGACCAACGTATTCCCAAGTTGAGAGCTTCAAGATGGATATGCTCCAGCCAATAGACGGGTAACAAATAGATTAATATTCTGATTAATTCATTATGGAAATACACATCTGTGGTAATGAAGTTGTTTTTTCTTTCTTCTCAAGGTACTCACTGTTTAAGATTGCGCAATCCATTACGCCTAATATCATTATATTTCTACCGAAAAATGTTGATTTAGCCCAACTTGAAGAACTCGCTTGCCTCTCGTCGCCTCCTCTAACTCTTGAGGTACTTAACTACTTCACACAAACACTGAATAAAAAAAGAGCACACTAAAATGAGAGCTAGTTTTATTGCAAAACCCTTTTTTTTTTTTCTCATATGTTGTGATTTCATTTCAGATAGAAGAAAACTATGTTGGAGGCAAACTAATAGCCATAACGGCTTATTTTAGCTGCAATGCTGTTTAGTCAAGAATTTGGAACCATTGGCATCAAAGGAACTACATTTCTGCGCCCGAAACATAGGAGAAATGACTTTTGTCACCCATGTCCTAACTTTTTATGATTTCTTGAAGAGATGTTTCATTTTTGTTAGTTCTGATTTATAATTCTTATTAAGGACACTTAAAACTCGTTCTATCCTTCAGTTTTTAGAAGTCGAATCTTATCATTACTCATTAGTTTACTTTGCGACTGGAATAACCAGATTAGTAATGATTAAGATTATAAAGTACTAAAACATCTAGCGGGGATAGCTCAGTTGGGAGAGCGTCAGACTGAAGATCTGAAGGTCGCGTGTTCGATCCACGCTCACCGCATTTTGTTAAACATTTTTTTTTTTTTNGGTCAGGAATTACGTTATAAACCGAATCACTCTAAGTAAATTGCATAAACCGAGTATTTTCGTAAACCGAATATTTCGATTTCAGGGAGAATATCTTCTGTTCTTGGACCGTCGTCGCCGTCGGAGGGTTTTGGCAAGTTTTTCTCCGTCGTTGAAACACGACTTGAATTGGCTCTTTGATGCAGCTCAAAAAACGATCGCGCTCGAAGAAAGGTAACAGTCGCTGCTCAATTTTTCGATCCCTCGCCATGAATCTAGTGCGACATTATCCAGTTTTTTTGAACCCTAATTTGAGTCGATTCTTCTGCTTTCTCCCGTCTCAGGGATAAGAAATTCGTCGTCAGAGAAAGAAATTGGAACGAGCCCTAAGGTGAAAAAGTACTGGGTTCAACGATACGATCTCTTCTCGAGGTATGACCAAGGCATCGAAATGGACGAAGAAGGATGGTACTCCGTGACTCCTGAAGAAATCGCAATCAAACAAGCTGAGAGATGCCGTGGCAAAGCTGTGATCGATTGCTTCTCAGGCGTTGGTGGTAACACTATCCAATTCGCTAAAGTGTAACAATCTCTCTCTCTCTCTCTCTCTCGATGATTAATGGTTTGTGTGATGTTTTTCTAAACCAAAGTTTCATTCTTTTGTAGATGTTCTTCTGTAATTGCTATCGACATTGATCCGAAGAAGGTCGAATTGGCAATCAACAATGCAAAGGTTTACGGAGTAGCTAACAATGTGGATTTTGTCGTTGGTGATTTCATCAAATTAGCTCCGTCTCTCAAAGTAATCTCTGCAAGTTTAGAGATTTCTCTTGACCCTTTTTTGTTGTTGGTGCTGATTAATCTCTCAAACTTTAACTTTGCTTGGTAAGGGAGATGTAGTGTTTCTGTCGCCGCCATGGGGAGGACCAACGTATAACAGAGTTGAGAGTTACAAGATGGATATGCTCCAACCAACGGACGGGTAAAAACATTAGATGTTCATATTATACACACTTGTATCATCTTTTGATGAAGTTTTTTGTTTTGTTTTGTGCAAGGTACTCTTTGTTTCAGATTGCGCAGTCCATAACGCCTAACATCATAATGTTTCTTCCTCGGAACGTTGATTTGGATCAATTGGAAGAACTAGCTTGGCTCTCCTCGCCTCCTCTTACTCTTGAGGTACTTAGCTTAAACGCAGCGCTTTGTCAAGAAGAAGAAGAAGAAGAAACAATAAGAGAGCTGATTTGATTGCTACTCTCGTTACTTGACTGTGATTTCAGGTTGAAGAAAACTTTGTTGGAGGCAGAATGAAATCGATCACGGCTTATTTTAGTTACAATGCTGTTTAGTTTAGAAAATGGAACTGTCTGGCAAATAGAGGAATTGAATTGACTCGTGTAATTCATTATCTGTGCTTATGATTGTGTAATTTCTTGAAGAGAGTTGTATTAAACCTGATTAAACTAATATTTTCAACCTCGCCACCTCAACAGATTTTGTTTTCTAAAAGTACTTAAAATGGTTAAGAAAAGTTAAAGTAACTTGTTCTAAACGAATTTGACAACCAAAGTGTTCTTGATCAAACATTGACTGATGGTTTAATAGAATTCACTTTTATATTAATTGGAGAAACTTTGAGAAATCCTAAATGGATTTGGCTATGGAGGTCACTTAACTACTGTTCCAAGGCAACGAGATAGAAGAAAAACAAAAAGACATGATGAGTGTTCGTGGAAAGGCCTCTATACTTTTAGTCCTACTTTGAGCACAATTACGACGAAGGAAAGATAACACATGTATTTCTTGTTTAACAAGTAAAAGGTTTAGTTGTGACTTAACTTTCCGTGTGATTTCAATTTGTCAAAAATAAAAATAAAAATAAAAAATCTACTTTAATGAATATGTAAACCCTTTTTATAACTATTAAAGCAAAGCAAAGAAGCACGAGTGTGCGAGGACAAACATAATCACGAACAAAGAAGTAATACACAGGCCACAACGGTCTACATGATCATTCAAAAGCCCATTGGTTTTCTTCGCGAAGCTTTGCTTCTTCTTCGTCTGTGAAATCTTTCGGGATGTTGAAAATACTACGAACCTTTTCTACGGTTTTATCTTTGATCGATTCAGCGACCGTCTGAGTAGTAAGGTCAAGAAGACTTCTGATGTCTAGATAGTTAGCAGCCATAATAAGGCTAAAGAGCGTCGGCTGATCCATCTGGCTGATAAAGTCAGCGTCCCACTTCTTGAGCTCCTCTTCGGAGGAAGAAGAAGACGAATCACCATCACCATCACCATCACCACCGGGGACGACGACGACCACGTGTTTGTTGCAGTACTCGATCACTTTGGAGAGAATAGCGCCAGCGACGTTGGCAAGAGGGACTCCGTCTTGGACGCAATCATCTTCGATCATGTGAGCTATGGTCTGCGACTGGAGAGCCACAGCCTTTTCAACCTCAAAGACTTGGTCATCTGAGCTCCTTAAAACAATCTTCTTCGCCAACGTTGACATGGTTAGTTCTCTGTGGAGATTGATGATGAAAAACTAGGAATTAGGGTAGTGATGTGTTGTGGGGAATGATACAGAGTTGTGAACCTATGCATCTGTATTTAAAGGATTTTGAATCGGTTGTTTTCTTCATTGTCATAACATGAGTAGGAAATATGGAAATATATTATTTTACCAAAAATTGAAAAGAAAAAATGTTTGTGATTTTTTCCTTTTCTGAAATTGTGTTTTGTTTCTCCTGCAAAAATTGGAAATATATCATTAATTATTTACCTTATGAAACTTTGATAAATGTGACTCATTGTTTTTTCCCTTTTTATATTAAACAAGAGCTTCCACTAACCAACCCATTTTGATAAGGAACTACCCACAATTACAATCGGAATCTATGTGTAATATATATAAGAGTTGTGGTATTGCTGCACATATATCTATGTTGAACAATAATATATATGGAAAAAATTTAGGAAATTTAAGGAAAATTGTTTTGAAGTTAAGGGATTAGGCAGTAAATGAAAAAAAAAAAAGGTAGAATAAATTAATATTAGAAAAAATAAGAAAACAATCACTGCAAAATAAAATGTAAACTTTAAAAAGAAAATAATAAAATCATGTCTACTAATAAGAGAGGGATAATGTTAACAATATGATCAAAACAGTTCTTAAAACAGTTCTTTTTATGTCATTATATATTTAAACCCTTCCTTTTTCAATGTCAAGATGAGGAGAGTAGCCGATCTTATCTAATTATGGTCCATAGGCCGGGTCTATAAATTTTTGGGCATATGATCTCACATTGGTTCATAATATTTAGCAACAAAAGTCAACCAT